>JAVJIF010024615.1:0-48457 GCA_038442645.1 Agave tequilana
TGGAGTTGTAGATCCAAAGGATGCACTCAAGCCTCGTTGGGTGAAGTCCCGAGATGTCATGGTGACGTTGGAGGCACGTTTAGCTAAGATGGAGCTTACCGTGGCAGATAAGCTGGAGGCTTACGACGAGCGCATCGAGAAGTTAGAGTCTGCGGGAGACGAGCTTCAGGAGGAGATGCAGTCGGCCTTGAATTCTGCCGTCGACATGTTACAGCAAGGGAACACTTCCTTTAGGGAGGAGAACGCGGTTCTGCGGAACCACGTGGAGGTACTCTTGAAGGAGTTGGCCGAGCTTAAGGAGAGGATCGATCAACACGATGTCGCATTGGCAACTCGAGGTATGGTGTCACATCCTCTTATGGCTAAAGATGTGCCCAAGCCGAAGCCTTACAAGGGTCTCAGAATGCTCAGGAGATTGATAACTTCCTTTGGAGCATGGAAGTCTACTTCAATGCTGTCGGATTTCGAGACGATGCATCTAAGATTCAAGCTATGCCTCTTTATCTTGAAGACATCGCTACGTTGTGGTGGCGTAGGTGATGTGAAGATATGAAGAAGGGCACATGCTCCATCAACACATGGGAAGAGTTCAAGGCAGATCTTAAGCGCAGTTCTATCCAGAGAATGCCGAGGACGAGGCCCAAGGTAAACTCCGACGCCTTACCCAAAAAGGTTCCATTCGTAATTATGTCAAAGAATTTTCAGAACTACTGCTGGAGATCCCCGACATGGGCGAGAAAGACTCCCTATTCTCGTGCATGGATGGCCTCTCTGGATGGGCCAGGATGGAATTACAAAGGCGAGGGGTCCAAACCCTTGCCCAAGCCATGCAAGTGGCCGAGTCTCTTATCGAGTTCAAGAAGATAGGAGATTCATCCAAACCAAAAGACAAGAGGGGCAAGCCTGCTAAAGGTGGGGGAGAAAAGGAGAAACCATCTAAGGAGTTTCCACCTAAGCCGACATTTGAGAAGGGAAAGTTCCGCGACAATACCAATAGAGGAGGCGATCGTCCGAAGAGTTAGCATGCTACTTTTGCGGAGATCCCCACAAAGCCATGGACTGTCCTAAGAGGGCTAATCTCGTTGCTCTTGTCCAAAGAGAAGAAGAGAAGCAACCGGAGGAGACTAGACTCCAATCACTTCTTCTCCTCAATGCGATCAAGGCAAAGGTAGATGAAAGGCCTTGAGGGGCAATGTTTGTCGAGATAACCATTTCTGGTAAGACCTTCAAGGCCCTTCTAGATACTGGAGCTTCTCATCTTCTTATTTCAAGTGATGTTGCTAGCAAGTTGGGCCTTAAGATCTTTAAGGGAGGAGGGTACCATTAAGGCCGTCAACTCTAGTCCCACTCCTATTGATGGCGTAGCTCACAAGGTGGATGTGAGCATAGGGGAGTGGCATGGCCAGGAGAACCTGACAGTCGTGACCATGGATGACTTCGATGTGGTGCTTGGCTTAGAGTTTCTGGACAAAGTGAAGGCCGTGTTGGTTCCCTACACCAACACCATGTGCATCCTTGCAGGGAAGGCGTGCACAGTTCAGATCAAGCGGGAGAGCGTATTATCCAAAATGCTCTCAGCATTACAGATATCCAAGGGAGTTCGACGTCATGAGCCGACCTTTCTTGCTACCATTAAGGTGGAGGAAGGCTCAAAGGAAGGAGAGGACGTGCCCAAGGAGATCTGAGGCGTCTTGGAAGCCTACCAGGACATCATGCCCGCCAAGCTGCCAAGCAAGCTTCCACTTAGGAGAGAGGTGGACCACAAAATCGAGCTCGAGTCCGGAACTCGACCTCTGGCCATGGGTCCTTATCGCATGGCGCCACCAGAGCTGGAAGAACTTCGAAAGCAGCTGAAGGAGTTGTTGGATGCCGGATATATTCGTCCGTCGAAGGCTCCCTATGGTGCACCAGTGCTCTTCCAGAAGAAGCATGATAGTTTCTTGCGGCTTTGCATCGACTACCGAGCGCTAAACAAGATCACGGTGAAAAACAAGTACCTTATTCCTCTGATAGCAGACTTGTTCGACAGGTTGGGTCAAGCAAGATACTTTACCAAGCTTGACCTACGCTCGGGGTATTATCAAGTGCGGATTGCAGAAAGAGATGAATCGAAGACTGCGTGTGTGACCAGATACAGATCGTATGAGTTCCTAGTTATGCCATTCGGTCTCACCAAGGCACCGGCCACATTCTGCACTCTGATGAATAAGGTGTTGGAGCCCTTCTTAGACCATTTTGTGGTGGTCTACCTGGACAATATTGTGGTCTATAGCAAGACGATGGACGAGCATGTGGGGCACTTGAGGCAAGTGTTCTAGGCCCTCATAAGCAACGAGCTTTATGTGAAAAGGGAGAAGTGCTCATTCGCACAAGAGGAAGTGATATTCCTCGGCCACACCATTGGAAGAGGAAAGATTCGGATGGATCAAGCCAAGATCCAGGCCATATTGGAGTGGGAACCTCCCACCAAGGTGACGGAGCTGCGATCTTTTCTTGGCTTAATAAACTACTATCGGAGGTTCATCAAGAGCTATTCGGTGATGGCTGCTCCACTCACCGACTTGCTGAAGAAAAATCGGGCTTGGGATTGGAGTTCGAAGTGCCAGGGGGCGTTCGAGGCTTTGAAGAGAGCTGTGACAGAGGAACCAGTTTTCGCACTACCCGACTTCAGCAAGCCATATAAAGTGCACACCAACGTGAGTGACTTCGCGATTAGAGGGGTGTTGATGCACGAAGGACACCCTTTGGCCTATGAGAGTCGGAAGCTCAACGATACCGAGATGCGGTATACCGTACAGGAGAAGGAGATGACAGCTGTGGTTCACTGTTTTCGAGTCTGGAGACACTACGTACTTGGCTCGAGGTTCGTGGTGAAGACGGACAATGTGGCCACCAGCTACTTCCAGACCCAAAAGAAGTTGTCTCCCAAGCAGGCGCGATGGCAAGATTTCCTAGCCGAGTTTGACTATGTGCTCGAGTACAAGCCAGGAAGAATCAACTTAGTAGCAGATGCACTAAGTCGAAAAGCTGAGTTCGCCGCTATACTGAGTCATCCTCAGAGTCCCTTACTTGATCGCATCAAAGAAAGCTTGGCTCAATACCCTACACCAAGAATATTATGGAGTATGCTTAGGAGGGCAAGACTCGGAGGTTCTGGTTAGAAGGAAACTTGCTTTATACGAAGGGGAGGCGGTTGTATGTGCCACTGTTCGGGAACCTAAGGAGGGAGCTTCTCAAGGATTGCCATGACTCACAGTGGGCAGGACATCTAGGTGTGCACCATACCTTAGCTCTCATAGAAGAAAGTTATTATTGGCCTCGCATGAGGGATAATGTTGAGGCCTATGTGAAGACTTGTCTTGTGTGCCAACAAGACAAGACGGAGCAAAGGGTACCAGCCAGATTGCTGGAACCACTACCGATTCTAGAGCGACCTTGGGAAAGCATCTCCATGGACTTCATCATGGGCTTACCCAAGTCTGAGGGGTGCAATATTTATGGTGGTGGTCGACCGATTCTCAAAGTATGGCATCTTCATTCCAGCCCCAGCGAAGTGTCCAGCCGAGATAGCAGCCCCACTATTCCTGAAGCATGTGGTGAAGTATTGGGGTTTGCCTAAGACGATCGTGAGTGATCGAGATGGCTGCTTCACAGGCAGGTTCTGGACGGAGCTCTTCAAGCTCATGGGGTCGGACTTGAACTTTTCTACTAGCTTTCATCCTCAGACGGTGGCCAGACAGAGCGGGTGAATGGCTTGTTGGAGGTCTACCTGAGGCACTATGTGAGTGCCAACCAGCAGGATTGGGCGAAGCTTCTAGACATAGCCCAATTCTCCTACAACCTACAGAGGAGTGAGTCTACCGGGAAGAGTCCGTTCGAGATCATCACTGGACAACAGCCGCTCACTCCTAACTTCATTGCTATTGGCTACAAGGGAAGTAGCCCAGCTGTCTATAAATTTGCTACGGGATGGCAAGAGTAGAATGAGCTAGCGCATTCGTGTCTAAGCAAGGCGGCCAAAAGGATGAAGAAGTGGGCAGATAAGAAGAGGAGACATATGGAGTATCAGGTTGGTAACCTAGTCCTTGTTAAGCTCTCTACTTTGGATCGGCACAAGGGACTACACAAGAGCTTGATAAGGAAGTATGAAGGCTATTTCCTATTGAGAAAAGAGTGGGGAATGTAGCCTACAAGGTACAACTTCCCCCAACAGTGAAGTATCATCCGGTCTTTCATGTGAGCATGTTAAAGCCTTACCATAAGGACGCGGAAGATCCGGATCGTGGGAAATCCAGTCGAGCACCAGTAGGAATTCGCATGGAGTTTGACAAGGAAGCAGAAGAGATCAGCAGACAGGACGGTTCGTGAAGCAAAACAACCACAGGTTGGAATACTATGTGAAGTGGAAGGGATTGCCAGATAACGAGAGCAGTTGGGAACCAACACGAGCTCTTTGGCAGTTCGAGGACATGATCGAGAAGTTTCATCGGGAGAAAACTTAGCGATGAGGGCTGTTTGGTACGGAGTAGAAGAATTCGATGTAAAGTTTCCTTGAATCAGTTGAAAGATTACAATGGACTAATGCTCCAACTACAAGGGAGGGAAGATGTTGAGTCTTGAATCTCCCCTTTGTTTAGTGCTGGGTTCTTCAAGTGGCGGTGGAAAGTGAATCTTGTTTTCCGTTGACCGGTGTGAACGTCGAGAACTTCTGGGGATCTTCTCTTCGGATGGTGGACGGAGTAGCACAGCTCTGTCGACCAAGAGATTGTAGGCAAAGATTAACTTGTACGCAGCAAGTTATCTGAAGGGTTGGACTCTCTCTCTCTGTGGAAGCTCTAAAGTCAAGCTCTTTTCTCTCAGAGTTCTTCTCTCAAAAATCTGACCCCTTCTCCATAGCAACGGGGCTATTTATAGAGGTTTCAGGGGCGTACGTGCCTCCTAAAAACACTCCATAATGGGGGTTAACTTTTCCCGTTATGTGGGCCGTGATTGACCCTATAACCGGGACGGTTACAACTGAGACGCGGGTGTCAACCCACGCGCCTGCTGCTGAGACGCGGGTTTCGACCCTCGCGCCTTGGTGCGGCTGAGACGCGGGTTTCGACCCTCGCGCCTTGGTGCAGTAGTGTTGGCTGAGATTAGCCCTGCGTCTGGAGTTTGGGACTCTGCCTTTGATGACTTTTCTTTAATGGTTTTTAGATAGCCTACATAACCCCCTCCAAAGTTTTCGATATTCCGCAGTTAGCTAGGACGGATTTCGAAATACTTTGGACTCTAGCTGAATTCGCCCTTCTCGTGGTTGGACTGACAATGCTCTGAGCTTGATCTTGTCTGGACAATGGCCTTCGTGAGTGTACTGTGGAACCCTTTGAAGCCGCCAGAAATGATCATGGTGAGTGTCTAGATACACAGTCTAAACTCTCCTAGTGCTTTGAGTTTGTCGTTGGTGTACTTTAAACCAGAGGTGGGCAGTCGTCTGCTAGTGCCAGTGTACTGTTGAACTAAATTACCGAAGCAAGGACTGAACGCCAGTTCTGTGGACGCAGGGGTAGTACTGTTTTAGGGATGACAACACGACTGTTACTCCTTGAGGCAGACGCGACTTTGGCCGGGTTGAAAGGGTGCGTCCATCGAAGAGACGCGTCTTTAGAGATGAAGACGCGACTGTTGAATGCAAATCCGTGCCATGAGTACGCTGCCACGTGTCCCGTAGAATTGAGGGGACATCTACTTTTTGGCGTGCGAGCTTCGCGCTGCATTTAAAGTGCTGTCCACGCATCAGGCGGTGATTAGGCGTCGAGCCAAGCGCCGCGTATCTTTGCGAATCACTGTGCCTATAAAAGGCAACAGTCTTTCAAGAGTCATCATTAGACTCTCCTTCGTCTTCGTGTGCATCTGTTAGGGTTTTGAGAAAGGAGCTTCCTTTGTCCTCTTTTCCTTCATCTAACATCAGATCTTTGATCGCAATGGCTCCAAAGGCCAAGCAAACTGCTTCATCTTCACGGGTGGTCGTCGCTGAGATTCAAAGGGGCGGTTCCTCCATGCAGGAAGCCCCTATTTCAGGTATAAAGCCTTCGGATTTGATTTCCACCAGTTAAAGGTTTATAGAGTTCTTTGAACTCTTGGACTCCTCTTTTAAAATTGACCCGCCAACGCGGGCTCGAGCCCATGTTTGATCTTCAGACGCGGCTCTTGAGTCGATAAACAAGGCGCAGGTTTGATGACCCTTCCTGCTTTTATCTGCTCGAATCTGCGTCTGCTTGTTGAACACAGGGCCCCAGTAAGCCTTGCTTTTCGGATCCAACACTTAGAATGTTTCCAAGTATGAAAGATTCGGACGCAGATTTCTTATGACTCTTGCGTCCTGTGAAATCAGACGCTGGTCCTCATGAATATTGCCAGCGTCTGAGTCCAAGTACTTAGAGATTTTTCATAAGTCTTGGATTTTCAAAACGCGGGCTCCATGCTAGCCTCACGATCTTCGGGTCTGGACGCAGCTTTTGATGATTTTCGCGTCTGAGTTTACTTCTGCGTTTGAGTTGTGGACACTTAATCATTTCCCTTCAGATTTCTGATCAAATGTCGTTTTCTTTTTGCAGTGCGATATTCTGCCGATCCTCTCTCCAAGAAGTGTCACTTCGGGCACGTAGGTGGTGCTGATCGCAACTTAACCTTCATGTTGCAAAGGACTGCTCCTGTGACCGCCGATAAGCCGAAGGAGCGAAGGGAGAGGCTCTCCAAGGTCGACATGGCAACATTCCGGGAACTTATGACTGACGCAGAATTTAAAACGGATTCGCGTATTCCATTGAAGAAACCCGTCTTCTTCTTCGGGGACAATATTGGCGAAGGTGGTTACGTCTTGCATGATGGCGATTACAAGTGGCTCCGCCAGATAGGGGGTAGGAAATTCTTTCTTCCAAATATGGAGAGAATGTATCCCCTATCCTACCTTCAGCACATGTCTGTCCCTCGGGCAATGGAATGGGATCTTGCCCGATCTGCTCCCAGTGTCTCTCTTGGCATACTGGGCGCTAGGAAGGTGCACTCGGGTGGACACGGGAGGGAGATCTTTGGTTTGTTTCCTGGATTATTCAGGTCTGATAACCCAGTAGGGAAACCCCTCAGCTTAGCACTACCTTTATTAATCAATTCATGAAGGTAGGGGGTGATTTTCCCACTGACGTCCGCCCGCTCGGATGGGTTCATTCCACTGACAAGTACTGGTGGGGCAAGATGGTGAGCTTTGTCATCGCTGAACTTGGAGGTCTATTGGACCAGGTGGGACTGTACCAAGCAGTCAGGGCTGTGCAATATGGCATCCCACAGAATTCCCAAAATTTCTTTGGGATCCTGGAGCATTACAACCCTTTGACGAGGACGTTCTCACCCCAGTTGGAGAAATGGGACTGGCCCTGCATGAATTATATGAAGTCTCGGGGCTGGTAATGGGAGAGCTCCTTATGAGGAATAGGAGCTTCATCTCTTGAATGTATATGAGACCTACTGGGAGGTGCTATGTCATTTCCATATCTGCGGCAAATAACCTCCTGGAGGACTAGGGGAGTTAAGCAGCTATCTTGGGCGAGCTACTTGTTTAATGGTATCACTGAGAAAGACCATTCAGTGACCAGTCTGGCTCCCAGCTCTGACGATGAAATCGCCGAAAGGATTGACGCCTCTGTGAGTTCTTATGCCACAAAGTCGAATGAAGAAACTTTCAAACCTGGCACGGTTTTCGAAAGTTTCCATCATCAAGCCCGGATCCCCATTTCTAACCGGGCACTGTTGGCGGGTTTCCTCATGCTGTGGTTGAAGCACTGTGTAGTGCCGACACTGCCGCATGAGGTGATTGTTGCCGACATGGTGTATCCGGCGGTGCTGTTGGCCTATGGTAGGTCCATAGCTCTCCTTCCGACCATGGTGGCCGGTATCCAAAGCGGGTTGCGGGCCCTGACTCAGAGCCTGTGCAGGGTAGAGGCCATCGTCGACTCCCAAGGTAAACCAGAGGTCGATTCAGAGGGAAGGCCAAGAGTGAAGACCCCTAACCCTCGGGTCGAGCTTCCCTACACGTACTTAATGGCTTGGTACGTGATGCATTGCCCCTCACTGATGACGCCAGTGTCTCGGTCCGAGGGGTTTGTCCCCTTTGTGCAGCGGCTGGAGAGCTCGAGTTGGTCCCACAACTATATGTTCTTCGTTCGGAAGTGCATCCTGAACGCTTCAAATTACCATCTCAACCGTTGCTCCCCAAGATTATAGATGCTGCTTATGGGTATAAGTTCGCTGACATTGTAGGTCCGGACGGCTTCACGAGGCTGCCGTCGGGAGTCTTCTGGTGGCTCATCAATATCCGGCCCGGGTATCTGCTCTTTCAGCAAGGGAACTCGTGCACGATCGAGCCTTATATGCCGAACCGCTTCGCCCGACAGTTCGGCTATGACCAACTATATGTCGGCAATCCTAAGGCTCAGTTTGCCTTCAGTGGAAATCTGTTTGAAGGAGCTCGGGCTTGGTATTACAGCGTGGCTGTGGGGACACAGGCTCTTTTCTGTTTACCTCATAAGACGCCAAACTGCTATACAAGCCTTAACTTCTGCACCTGGTATTTTCAGGCTAGCAAGATGCCTGGCTACTCAATGGAGTGTTCATGCATTAAGAGCATTAATGCGTCTTATGAAGAGAAGGTGGCGTCCAACAAGAGCTCGCGAGGCCTTGATGAATATCAGGCGGCTCAGAGGGAGGCCAGAGGGGAGCCGAGAGCAGCAGTACCCAGGGAGCAGTCTGCCAGAAGGCGTCGACAGGCGGTGCAAAAACGTCCTCATGGCATTACTTTCCAAGCTGAGCCTTCCCCTACTTCCACGGCTTAGCCTGCCCCGAAGAAGAGGGCCAGGAAAGACTTGACGGCTGAAGAGGCCGTCCCTCCCAGCGTTAAAGAGCGGAGGGAAGAAGAGGAGGAGGAAGACGACGCCCCCTGTTCGTTCTCATGGATTGCGCAGCAGGGCCCCGTAATTTTAGAAGAAGGAGAGCTCGCTGATGAACCCATTGCAACTGATGAGGCCGAGCAGCTCGAGGTTGCCCTGATGGGCAGGGATGATGTTGAGATTCCGAGGGTCTCAACTCAACCAGGGTCTTCTTTGGCTCGTGAAAGGGGAGATGAGGCACAACAGCCTGGGTCTCCTGGTATATTAATCTCCAGCTCGCGAGTAGTTGACCCCAGCCCTACTACTGGGGTATTTGGTGGCAAGACCTCAATTGCTGAGGCTTCTCGCGTTGAACTATCATCTTCATCGTCTGGAGAGGACAAATATGATTCGGGTGATGAAGTCAATTTTGGTGATGAACCCGCTCTTCCAGATCCGAGCAAATTCTCACATATCTAGGAGGAAGAAATATACGGGTGTGATCCGGTGATGGCGTTATCACAAGCGGCGACTGCTCCTGCTAAAGGTACTCTTATCATCTTGTTGACCCGGTTTCCTTTTTTAACTAGTGAACAGGTTCTGACATTTTCCCTTTATGCTGCAGGGTTGGCCGCGGACAGCGAGGCTGCGACTTCCTCCCATATCGAGGAGATGATACAGGAGTTGGCCCAACAGGAGGGTGTTGAGGCTGCTGCTGAGATGCCTCAAGAGAGGACAATTATTGAGGTCGGGGAGACTTCAACCTTGTAAGATTTGCCCAGGGATCTGCCGTCTTCGGACCCTCGGCTTGGTAAGGAAATATTGATGTTCTGACTATTTTCTTTCTATTGTCATGACTGACGTTTTGGTGATCTGCAGAGAGTGCTGAGGAAGCTCAGGCAGAGGGCTTGGCAGTCAGCGCCGACTCAACAGGGGCAACCAGCATCGAACCAGCAGGC
Source organism: Agave tequilana (assembly GCA_038442645.1). Taxonomy (NCBI): domain Eukaryota; kingdom Viridiplantae; phylum Streptophyta; class Magnoliopsida; order Asparagales; family Asparagaceae; genus Agave; species Agave tequilana. Next base: position 9,863 of record JAVJIF010024615.1, read on the forward strand.
AATACAATTCAACCCCCGACCGAGGGTTCTGAAGAAGCCAAGTTCGCTGCAACTTCAGTCGCCATGGAGGCCGCTACAACAGTCGTAACTGCGCCAGAAGTGGCGGTGACCATCTCAGCTTCTACCGTGTCTGTTGTTGACCCTACTTCTGTACGGGACGAGTTGATTTTCATCCCTCACCCTGTGATAGAAAGGGGATCTGGGAGTACATCAGCAGGGTTCTCTCCGGCCAATGATATCATAGAGGAACTGGCACGTCAAATGGTACAGCAGTTCTTTACTTCCATGCGATCATGTATTGACCTCATCCTCTCTGGGGGTAGTTCCTTCGAATTTGCCCGAGTGCTTCTCGAGAATTCGATCGGGAACATCAGTCATACTAGAGGTCCTTCACAGGCTAGGGCGTGTCTGCTGCTGGGAGTAGTTGGGGAGTGATCTGAAAGAGTTTAAGTCTTTGAAAGACGCCGGCTCAGTTCACGAGGCCCGGGCAACCCTGACCAGGCTTCTTGCTGCTCAGGAACAAGAGCGAAAGGAGATAGAGGAAAGGATAGCTGAAGAGACCCACCATCTCCAACATTTCCAGGCTGACCATCAAAGGCTGATTGGCGATTCAAGGGAATCTGAACTCGTCATGCAGAGTGCAGAGCAGGTTATTATCACTGCTCGAGCCACCATAGCTAAAGCAGAAGCCTTGATTGCAATCAATGAGCAGAAGCTTGCCACTGCCAGGAAGAAGCTGGAAGAGCTGGAAGCTACCAGGATGCAGGTTGAAGAAAACCTCTCTGCTCATTCCTCCAAGTTGGAATCCCTACGAGCGCAGCTGGCTGCGAGGAGATTTTTGTCTGAGGAGGAGCTGCGGGTCTAGGCTCTCATGGAGGCTGAGAAAGTACGTCAGCACGAGATACATCGCCTCCGAGAACAAATCCGTTCTTTGGCTAATCAAGATTATTAGCCTCCCCTTTTTTTTAAGGGACAGAACACCCAATTCCTCAAGAGTGTTTGTATCACTTTTATCATTTTTTGGCTTAAATAATAAAAGTCTCTTGAAATTTTGCTCCATCTTCATTGTTCCACTGTAGATGAATCCAATTTCTTAGATGCACTCTTTGGTTGTGATCTTTGGCTGACTCTGAATAAACTCAAGCTGAACTGAGTTTGCCAAACGCGGTTCTGATTTTGTGGTGGAGACGCAGTCCCGGGAAACGCGACTCTGACCTGTCCAGTTGGCGCGAAGGACGCAGCTTTGGGTGCGGCTCCCTAGCCGCAGCCCTTAACTCTGCCCAAGTACAGAATTCAGGATGCCGTGAGGACGCGGTCTTATGCTCCTCAAAACTGACGCATAGATATGAGGACGCGGCAGTGGGTCCTTGACCTGGTGCAATCTCAAATTGTATTAAGTTTATGATAGGAACACCATTATCATCTCGCCATGTCAACGCAGCTCCAAGATACTTGTGAATGCCATAGGCCTTCCCCGTTGAGGACACAAGTCTCAGGACGCGGCTTTCCACTTTTATGTGATTTCCAAGCGCGACCCCTGGAATGGGTCCCTTTTGCTGTAAAGGGATGCAACTTTGAATCACTCTGAGAGACGCGGTTGCAGTTCTCTTGACTGGAATGAAAAAGAACGCCATTTTCGAATTCGCAAAGGGACGCCCGTTCCTGGACGCGGCTCTCGGGCCTGCGTTTGGTGCAACTTTCCAAGCGTTACATGCAGCTTGTCATAAAGATTTCGTGGGATCTTTAAATGTCAAGTCGTTGTTGACAATTGGGGACTCGCATTATCCGATGTTTCCCGAAGCAGCGGTCCACGCGTCAGTCCTTCATTGGGTTTAGGCATTAATGCCTTTAAATGCCGAATCGGCGCTGGCGATTGGAGACTCGCGTCTTCGATGCTTCCCGAAGCGATAGTCCACGCGTCAGCCTGTTATTGGGCTTTGATATTCGTGTGGGAATTAAAGCCGACGGTTCTGATTAGCGGGCCATTAATCACAGGCTTTGTGGTTTGCCTATAAATAGGGCTCAGCTTCTCCTTTTAGCAGTTCATTACTTAGACTACTTTCCTTTGAGAGCGATTCTGCTTTCCTCTTCAAGGATTTGTATCTGAGACTTGCCTCCATGGATGATGATGACCCAGAGCTATCATGCTTTTGTTTAATCTCTCCAGAAGATTATCACTGTCAAGTGATTTTAAGATCAAGAAGCGTCTCCTTGAGCACCTTTTATATCCGCGCCTTGGTGCAGAAAGTTCAACCCTTAATGGGGGTTGCTGCGAGTATGACTGCCATGAAATTTTCTGCCCTGAATTTTGCAACCCCTGTTCGTCGAACAGGGAGATGGCAATTTTCGCATCTGATTCTTTTTGCGCCTCATACCTTAGACACAGATGCAAAACTAGACTGCGTCTAACTTCTGTGTGTATCATAGCTTTGATCGCGTCTGTTTCTCCCGCGCAGAAGTTAGGTTCACCGCGCGGGTCATTCCTGCGTCTGCAGTTTTCTGCAATAGCTGCGTCTGTCACTTAATTTTTCTTGTTGAAACATACTAAGTTCAGATCTTCTAACTTTTGCTTTTTTGCAGGTAGGCTTAATCATTCCTTTTCATGTTCGCTGGGCCCTTGGGAGAATATATCGGCCAGCGAACTTGGTCGATTGTCGACCACAGGAGAAGAAGTCATGGCTCCCGTCTTCGGGAGACGGGGATCGGACCCTCGCCAAGATCTCTTTGGATTCAATGCACCAGTCATGCTTCTTGGCATGGCATGGTCAGAGTGAGGATGGCGGTGGATATAGTGGTGGGTATGGTCTTGGATTCTCCCTTCACCTACCCCAGAGGTGACATCGATGAAAACTCCTTGCTCATTAGATGACTTTCTTGTGGTGGAGATGTTCACCAACGAAGGATCATACCCCGCCGCTTCGGATGGTCAGGTGGAATCAGAAGATTTTGCTGCCTTCCGACCTCATGAAACACCATTGTTCCCGGTCAATCAGAGGCTTCTTCAATGTTTACATCATGCATCATGGTGCAACCAGCTTCTGATCGTCGCCACAGTGTTCAATCCTACTTTAGCGCCCTTACAAACATCTTGTACTTGGAGTTGTGAGCAGCTTCAAGGAGTGAGTGCAACCTTTGAGAGAGAAAGGGATTTCTTTGTACTCCTTTATCTGTAACACTCAATCTTGTTGTATAAGAGAGCGTTTTGTATCACTTTCATATGTTGGATATAAAAGCGACACATTTCTTTTTGTCTTCTTCTGTTGTCTTGAACTCCCTTTTTGTATTGAAAGTCAGACGAATAGAAGTAAAGAACCTTTGACCTGTCAAAATATGATGATAATCTTAACGAGTAAAATTTTGTAGAAAGAGATCCTATTCAGGAACTCAGTAATGTTGTCAGAGGTGTGATATTAACTTGACAAGGGATAGGATAATTTGTGGACCTTCCACTTTATAAAAGAAAGCGACAGGTGGTAATTGTACCCCCAGGGAAGATGAACCTTTATAAAAGGTTTAGGCTTAACTTGATTAAGATAGCTGGGGAATTGATAAAAACACTGTTAACGGTGTAATGTTAACCTAACAATATTTTTAGGTAGACTTGTTGTTCTGTTGGGGAGAATAACAAGTGAGACTAGATTCGCGGGGGATCTAGGAAAGTCTTTACCGTTAGAGATGTGATATTAACTTAACGAGTTGAACGTAATCTTGTCAGAAGTGTGATGTTAACTTGACAAGGATGTGAGTCAGAGGTTTGATATTAACTTAACTCAGAAGCATTTCAGCTTACATTTGGGAAAACTGAAAGTGTCACTTTCATAGGTGTGATGTTTAACTTGGCAGTGAGGGTAATGCTAGAGGTGTAATTGTCACGCCCCGCTTCCCAAAATACGCTGGTGCGGAGACGCGACGAGAGTCGGCGACGTATATACGCGAGGAAAATACCCCACGTATACACGCTAAGCCTAAAAGTAACCTGAACAAGCTATAATTCAGAAATCACTACAATAATACATATAAGACTACACAGGATCTGAAATGAATGAGGAATAGAATAACAGGCTAAATGTGATGTACAAGAATCAAGAAATAATAGCAGGAAAAAGAAAATTCAAGAGTACCAGAATCAAAGGGAGGGAGAATCCAGCTCCTCGCATTATGGACGGTCTCAACGGACACCTGCACAATAAAAACAATCGTCCAATATCTGGACGTGCAAATCCAGGGTCGTCAGAACGCGACCATGGTGAGTGTGTGTGTAAAAGGGAAAAGCTCGTGCAGAAGAACAATGTGCATACATAATAATAACAGATAACTGAAAGCACTAAATAATATGATAAACACCGAATAACAACAAGTATGTAGAATAAGGCAGCTAACATAACTGTAAACAACAACTGACGTTATGGTGTGCAACCTAGCATGTCACTAGTTGTTATACAATCTGGTCATGGTTATAGTTATATGACTATCACAGTGATATAAATGTACAGTCAGGTGATTAATGTCAGTCATAATACATTATAACAGTTTATTATCATTTATTATGTCAACGAACACCAATTGCCACCTGTAATAGACGCATCCCATACTACGCCTACTACATGTGTCAATCAGCATCCTAAGTTATTGAAACTGATGGTTGGAGACATTATCCATGTTTTAGGTGGGTCCCGTGCATACCCGGGACCACGGTGTAACGCCCCGATTTCACGGATACGGGGACGTCACTGCGACGTATATACGTAGGTCAGAAGAAGCCCCCACGTATATACGCCAAGCATAAAAGTACAATAAGGAAACAGAGTACAACACAAAGCGTGGTGTATTCATAGGCCAACTTACAAGATACAAGTACAAAGTTATACAAATTATGATAAAGTAATACACTTTACAAGTGTTATTTATCATATCAAGTCCAAAAGGACAATATACAAACATATACACAAAATGCTCACGTAAGAGATGGAGACTCGTGAGCCAAGAGGGAGAGTCTGGCACGAGGGAACTAGATCTGATCAGCCTGCTCACTGAAATAAGCCTGGTCCTCTGTGGATGGCTCCACTTCGTTCCAAGCCTCAGAATCTGAATATGCAAATCCAAAGGATCAAGACATATAAACAATAGATAGCTACAGCCAAGTGGCTAAGAGACGAGTACCAGTAAGATGGGACTATATAAGGTATATCAACTAACAGATATGAAAAGCATGAATAGATAAAGTCGTACAATAGATCTACAATTAACGTTTTATTATTATTACTTGTTTTACTCGGATATCTAGCTATGTGGTCCAGCGTCCCAGTGCACATAGATCCATATCCTAGTAATACAAGGTTGTTATTGGAAATCAGCGGTTGTATCGACGAACTATGTTTACAGTGGACCCCGTACATGCCCGGGATAACGGTCCAGGATTGTTCCGTTGCTTGGTGACGGAAGCCAGCCGCTAGGCTATTCAGGAGGGACTTATGTATGCCCTTATCAAGATGGTACCAGTAATACAGGGAGCAAGCACTCCCCTCGGTCCCCTGGAGGCCCACAGGTCAGACCGGAACATGGGTTGCACAACACTCCTAAAAGCCACTGTAAACACGAACACATATCGATATCCGCATGTTTTCCCCCGACCCAATATAAGTTGGTCCATTTTATACAAAAGCCAAGTATATCATGCTTGGTTCAAGTGATAGCATGATAAGTGGGGATATCCATTTATTAACAAGTCATGAAACGGAAATATATAATAACAAGTCATGAAGTAATATGAGACAAGATTCATCAAGTAACATGTCATGTAATATCAGTAATGTAGCGTAAACATGAACAATGGATCACATGTATATAGAGGTTAAGATCCAAAATCAGAAAAGGAAACAACTAAGTTAAATAGTCAGAATTAGTCGACTAGGTGGGAGGATTAGTCGACTAGTGGTGAACTATAAGTCGACTAACAGATACTTAAGTCGACTAAGATGAGATACAGAGAGTTAAGTTGGTTTCAGGAGTCGACTAGGGTCAAGGGTGTAGTCGACTAGGGGTTCCAAGTCGACTATAAAATTAGGATAAGTCGACTAGGGCCGAGAGTTGGTGTTTTTGGTTCAAGGAAAATTAGTCGACTAGGGTCAAAATGAAGTCGACTAGGGGGGTCTAGTCGACTGGTAAAATGGCTTAGTCGACTAAAACTGTGAAAATCAGAAAAGCTACGTTTCAACTAAAGTGGGTTAGTCGACTAGGTTCTAGGTTAAGTCGACTAATCCTGGAAAAAACAGAAAACAGAACAGAAATTCTGATAGTTGTTTGTTGGCCTAAAAATGGGATTTTTATAACACAAGTGTACATGAATGATCATCATATGTACACAAAGAAGTAATCTAGTCTTGGTGAGTAAAGATACTCACAAGGTAAGGTTATTTGAAGGTTCTACGAGTCTTGAAGGATCGTTTGTCGACGATGTCACCAACTAGGTCTTTGGCGATACCTCCGACGAAGTGAGATGCGATCCAAATCCAAGAGTTGTGGTAGCTTGAGAAGAAGATGAAGGCTTGGTGGTGATTTTGGAATTAGGGTTTGAAATGGAGGAGAAATGTTGAAGGCTATTTCTTGGTGAAGTGAAAAAAGAGAAAAGAATTGTAAAGGGAAGTTTATATAGGATTTGATTTTTGTAAAGGAGGTGTAAATAAATAAATTGGGAGGGGTTTTGTGCAAATAGGGGGGATGGGATGTCTCCCTTGGCCAATGGTGGCCGGCCAAAGAAGAGAGAGAAAGAGAGAGGAATTGAAGGGATTTATGAGGAAGGGTGTGGAATTTTTAGATATTTTGGAGGAGAAGATATTTGGGAAGTTGGTGGAAGGAAGGAAGGAAAGAAAAAGGAAAAAGAAAAAGGAAAAGAATTTGTAAAAGAAAAGATATTTTCTTAATTTTGAAAAATGAAAATATTGAAAACACTGATTCCCGGGTTTAAATCGAGAATGCGGAAAACATTTCGGAAAATACCGAAATCGTCCGAAATTCAAGTGTCTCGGAACGACTTGTAAATTTTACCAAAAATCAATAATAATATATGAAGACGTATAGTGAAATCCGTTTGAAGAAATACTTTATAGTTTTAAAACTAAAAATCCCGGAATCAGTTACTTACCGACTCCGACAGAATTTTCATAAATTCATAAAATTCTCAGAAAAAGTATATGGATAAGAAATACGATTTTAAGAAATAAAGTCTAAAGGACTTTCTAGAAAGTCCTAACTGTTTGTGAAATAAAAATTCGGGAATCGATCAGCGACACTGGTCGACACCGGTTTTGAAGAAATTCATTTTAATTCTAGAAAATTCCAGAAATTCACCTAAAATCTAATATATTAGAAAATGATATTTGAAATTGAAATTGGTCAAATACGGGAAGTAAATCGAAAAAATACGATCGGAAATCAGAATACGCAACTTAGTACGTATTACGGAAACGGGGTATTACAATCTACCCACCTTACAAAAATTTCGTCCTCGAAATTTCATAAGGTGAAGGGTAACAGGAATGGTAACAGATAGATAAGGCTAGGAAGAAAGATAACAAATAGAAAAGAGTAGAAGGAAAGAGTCTTACCAATCAAGATGAGAAGAGTTGAGGATAACGCTCTCGGATGACGTCCTCTCGTTCCCATGTGGCCTCTCCTGGCACATGGCGATTCCAAGACACCAACACTAAAGGTATGGCTTTGTTCTTCAGTGTCTTCACACTCCTATCCAATATGGCCATCGGCTGCTCCTGATATGATAAATCCGGTTGTAGCTCCAGCTCGGAATGATCCAAAATATGGCTATCATCCTTTACATACCTCCTCAACTGAGACACGTGGAAAACATTATGAACTCCGTCCAACGATGGCGGCAACGCCAATCGATAAGACACATCTCCCACTCGATCCAATATCTCGAATGGGCCGATATATCTCGGACTTAGTTTCCCACGAGTGCCGAACCGGATTACTCCCTTGGTAGGTGAAATCTTCAAGAACACATGATCTCCAACTCCGAATTCCAATGGCATCCTCTGCAAATCTGCCCAGCTCTTCTGTCTGCTCTGAGCTGCCCTGAGATGATCTCTGATAACTCTAACTTTCTCTGTGGTCTGGATCAGAATCTCTGGCCCCAATAGACTCCTCTCACCGACTTCATCCCAACAAATCGGTGACCTGCATTTCCTCCCATACAGTGCCTCAAAAGGTGCCATCTTAATACTTGCCTGATAACTGTTGTTATAAGAAAACTCAGCCAAGTGTAGATGGTCTTCCATGAACCCCTGAACTCAATCATGCAGGCCCTAAGCATGTCTTCAAGTATCTGAATGGTCCTCTCAGATTGTCCGTCTGTCTGAGGATGATAGGCTGTACTGAACTTCAGACGAGTTCCCAGACTCTCTTGGAGACTCTCCCAGAAATGAGATCTGAATCTGGTATCTCTATCTGATACAATACTGACTGGAACTCCATGCAGACGAACTATCTCCTTCACATACTTATCTGCCAGAACCTCTGTAGTCTGACCCACCCTGAATGGTATGAAATGAGCTGACTTGGTGAGACGATCAATGATAACCCACACGGCATTATTACCTTTGGGACTACGAGGTAATGCCGTGACAAAGTCCATAGTGATGTGCTCCCACTTCCATTCAGGTATTGGCAAAGGATGAAGAAGTCCAGCTGATCTCTGATGCTCAATCTTTATCTGCTGGCACACCAAGCACTTAGCTACAAACTGAGCTATCTCTCTCTTCATGGCATTCCACCAAAATTGCTTCTTCAAATCCTGGTACATCTTGTTTCCCCCTGGATGTATAGAATATGCTGAACTGTGAGCCTCTACCAAAATCTTCTGTCTAACTTCTCCCTGGGGAACACAAAGCCTGCTACCAAAGTACAAGGCTCCATCTGGACGAATACAGATATCCGTCCTCAATCCAGCCTCCACCTGAACTCGGAATGTCTGTAGCCTGGGGTCCTCCTTCTGAGCTTCCTTGATTTCTTCTATCAATGAAGACTGGATCTGCAAGGTCATAAGCTGTCCTGTCTTCTCAGCCCCTCGAACCACCATCAAGTCCAATCTGATAAAGTCCTGAATCAACTCCTTCTGTTGAGTGATTTGGACTAACACTCTGTTCTCTGGCATCCTGCTCAGGGCATCTGGAACTGTATTGACCTTGCCTGGATGATATTGCAAGTCAATGTCATAGTCTGCCATCAGTTCCAACCACCGCCTCTGCCTCATGTTCAACTCTTTCTGTGAAAAGATATACTTGAGGCTCTTGTGATCTGTATATATCAGCACTTTATCTCCCAGAAGATAGTGCCTCCAAATCTTCAAGGCAAAGATCACTGCCGCCAACTCCAAGTCATGAGTTGGATAATTCCTCTCATGAGGCTTCAATTGCCTAGATGCATATGCTATAACATGATCATGTTGCATAAGTACACATCCTAGGCCTTTACCTGATGCATCACTAAAGATGACCATCCCTCCTCTCCCTGAGGGAGTTCTCAAGATAGGAGCTGAAATGAGCTTCTGCTTCAATTGCTCGAAGGCTGCATCACACTCTTCTGTCCAAATGTACCTTACTCCTTTCCGGGTGAGCTGGGTTAACGGAGCTGCAATCCGAGAGAAATCCTGGACGAAGCGTCTGTAATATCCAGCTAGTCCAAGAAAACTCTTTATCTCCGTCACCGTCCTCGGCACTGGCCAGTCCTTTACTGCCTGGACTTTGCTCGGATCAACTGAGATACCTTCTGCTGACACCATATGTCCAAGGAATGCTATGCTGTCCAACCAGAACTCACACTTGCTTCTCTTGGCATGAAGCTGCTCCTGCTGAAGTGTCTGCAACACAAATCTCAAGTGTTCTGCATGCTCCCTGTTGTTCTTTGAATAGATCAAGATGTCGTCGATGAAAACAACAACAAACTGATCCAAGAAGGGCGAGAACACTTGGTTCATCAAGTCCATAAACACTGCAGGGGCATTGGTGACTCCGAAAGGCATAACAAGAAACTCATAGTGGCCATATCGGGTCCTGAATGCCGTCTTCGGTATATCCTCCTTCTTCACCCTCAGCTGATGGTAACCCGACTGCAAATCCAATTTGGAGAACACACGGGCCCCATGAAGCTGATCAAATAGATCATCAATCCTGGGTAAGGGATACTTGTTCTTGATGGTGACTTTGTTCAATTCCCTGTAATCATACAAAGTCTCTTACTACCATCCTTCTTGTTGGCCAACAGTACTGGAGCTCCCCACGGTGAAGTACTTGGCCTAATCACTCCCTTATCTGAGTACTCCTGCAGCTGCTTCTTCAGGATCTCCAACTCCGTCGGTGCCATCCTGTACGGAGCCTTAGATATAGGTGCTGCTCCTGGAATAGTCTCGATGGAGAACTCAATCATCCTGACAGGTGGCAGTCCTGCAATCTCAGCAAACACCTCCGGGAATTCATCCCACACCGGCACCTTCTGCTTCTGAACCTCCGAAGAAGTAATCTGAGACTTTCCCTTGGTGGTCTTCACTTCTCCACTAAACTGGAACTCTGGCTGAAGTGGAATTCTAAACTTGATCTTCTTCTCCCTACAGTCAATTACTGCATAGTACTGACTGAGCCAGGTCATGCCTAAGATTACGTCGTACCCTTTGGTGTCTAGTACGAGCATATCTATGCCAAGGTCTTATCACATAATTCTACTGGACAATCAGTACAAACTCGGGAAGATATAACTACCCCATTCCCTGTACTTATCTCCCATTTGTGGTCTAATGATCTAACAGGTATAGAATGTAAAGCCACAAAATTCTCTGAGATATAACAGTGGGATGCTCCTGAATCGAAGAGAGCGAGAACAGGATGTGAATGTACTCTGATGTTACCTGTAATCACCTCCTCTGAAGCCTCAGCCTCCTCTGCTGTCAGGGTATAAGCCTGACCTCTGCCACGCCCTGCTGCAGTCCTGCCTCCTCTCTGGACTGGGCGAATGACATGCTGTGGAGGAAGGGGAAGAGCTCTCCTCATCACTGGCCCCTGGTTCCTCTGCTCAAGATGCCCTGGTACTGCCCGCTGTCCACTCGGTCCTGGAAGTGCTGGCAAGGTCTGGTTAGCCATCCCCAATCTCCTGTGTGGACATGCCTCTATGGAGTGATCTCTGGCTCCACACACTAAGCACAGTCCATTTGCCCTCCGGCAAGTCTGTCGAGTGTGCCCTGGCTTCTGACAATGACTACAGAATACCAGTGGTTGGGCTGACTGATAAGGTGCTGGCCTGAAAGGTTGCCTCATCTGGATCTTCGCTGCTCTGAACGGGCCCCCTCTTCCCGTGGGTACAAATGGCCGCTTCATGACCTGCTGTCTCATCTGATCCCCTTGCTCCTTCTCAAACCCACGCTCTACCTCCCGAGCGATGGTGAGAACCTCTGCATAGGTCTTCAGCTGCTGGGGCATCAGGTACATCTGAATCTTCATCTGTAGACCCTGCTGAAACCTGCTCGCTCGCTTCTCCTCGTCCGTTACCATATACGGCGCGAAGCGGCTCAGTCGAAGAAACTCCGCGGCATACTCGTCCACGGACTTGTTCCACTGCTGGAGCCTGATGAATTGCTCCTCCATATCTTTCTGCGCCGTAGCAGGGAAGAAGCGGCTGTAAAAACTCTTGGAGAAGGCGTCCCAAGTAACGGGCTTCTCCAGTCTAGCCTCCTCTGCGAGCCACCAAGTTCTCGCAACATCCTTTAACTGAATCTTAGCTACTTCAACTTGGCTCTCCTTCGGGACACGGGCTGCATTCAGTAGGTCTGTAGTGTCCGTCAACCATTGCACAGCCTCCAATGGTTTCTCGCCTCCCGTGAAGATGGCCGGTTGCAGCCGCCGGAAGTCGGACACGTTCCCCGGCCTCTGCTCCTTCGGGGCTGCCAACTCCTGCCTAAGGAGCTCGGTCTGCTGTTGCTGATTTTCCATCTGCTGTTGCTGGTTTCCCAGCATGGTCTGAATGACCTTCAGGATATCAGCATTCTCTCCTCCTACGGGTCCATTGGGCACCTGTCCGATGTTGTTACGACCCGATCGTCTCTCCATACCGTATGATAACTGGAATTGGAAACAATTGAAAGGAGTTTAGGATACGAAGGAATTGATCAATCAAGGAAGCAAGAAGGACTCTATAACTTTGTACATTGTAGTTGGCATAAGCAAATTACTAGAATTTGCCACTTGATTGTACTTTAGGTTTGAGAGCCTAGGCTCTGATACCAACCTGTAACGCCCCGATTTCACGGATACGGGGACGTCACTGCGACGTATATACGTAGGTCAGAAGAAGCCCCCACGTATATACGCCAAGCATAAAAGTACAATAAGGAAACAGAGTACAACACAAAGCGTGGTGTATTCATAGGCCAACTTACAAGATACAAGTACAAAGTTATACAAATTATGATAAAGTAATACACTTTACAAGTGTTATTTATCATATCCAAGTCCAAAAGGACAATATACAAACATATACACAAAATGCTCACGTAAGAGATGGAGACTCGTGAGCCAAGAGGGAGAGTCTGGCACGAGGGAACTAGATCTGATCAGCCTGCTCACTGAAATAAGCCTGGTCCTCTGTGGATGGCTCCACTTCGTTCCAAGCCTCAGAATCTGAATATGCAAATCCAAAGGATCAAGACATATAAACAATAGATAGCTACAGCCAAGTGGCTAAGAGACGAGTACCAGTAAGATGGGACTATATAAGGTATATCAACTAACAGATATGAAAAGCATGAATAGATAAAGTCGTACAATAGATCTACAATTAACGTTTTATTATTATTACTTGTTTTACTCGGATATCTAGCTATGTGGTCCAGCGTCCCAGTGCACATAGATCCATATCCTAGTAATACAAGGTTGTTATTGGAAATCAGCGGTTGTATCGACGAACTATGTTTACAGCGGACCCCGTACATGCCCGGGATAACGGTCCAGGATTGTTCCGTTGCTTGGTGACGGAAGCCAGCCGCTAGGCTATTCAGGAGGGACTTATGTATGCCCTTATCAAGATGGTACCAGTAATACAGGGAGCAAGCACTCCCCTCGGTCCCCTGGAGGCCCACAGGTCAGACCGGAACATGGGTTGCACAACACTCCTAAAAGCCACTGTAAACACGAACACATATCGATATCCGCATGTTTTCCCCCGACCCAATATAAGTTGGTCCATTTTATACAAAAGCCAAGTATATCATGCTTGGTTCAAGTGATAGCATGATAAGTGGGGATATCCATTTATTAACAAGTCATGAAACGGAAATATATAATAACAAGTCATGAAGTAATATGAGACAAGATTCATCAAGTAACATGTCATGTAATATCAGTAATGTAGCGTAAACATGAACAATGGATCACATGTATATAGAGGTTAAGATCCAAAATCAGAAAAGGAAACAACTAAGTTAAATAGTCAGAATTAGTCGACTAGGTGGGAGGATTAGTCGACTAGTGGTGAACTATAAGTCGACTAACAGATACTTAAGTCGACTAAGATGAGATACAGAGAGTTAAGTTGGTTTCAGGAGTCGACTAGGGTCAAGGGTGTAGTCGACTAGGGGTTCCAAGTCGACTATAAAATTAGGATAAGTCGACTAGGGCCGAGAGTTGGTGTTTTTGGTTCAAGGAAAATTAGTCGACTAGGGGTCAAAATGAAGTCGACTAGGGGGTCTAGTCGACTGGTAAAATGGCTTAGTCGACTAAAACTGTGAAAATCAGAAAAAGCTACGTTTCAACTAAAGTGGGTTAGTCGACTAGGTTCTAGGTTAAGTCGACTAATCCTGGAAAAACAGAAAACAGAACAGAAATTCTGATAGTTGTTTGTTGGCCTAAAAATGGGATTTTTATAACACAAGTGTACATGAATGATCATCATATGTACACAAAGAAGTAATCTAGTCTTGGTGAGTAAAGATACTCACAAGGTAAGGTTATTTGAAGGTTCTACGAGTCTTGAAGGATCGTTTGTCGACGATGTCACCAACTAGGTCTTTGGCGATACCTCCGACGAAGTGAGATGCGATCCAAATCCAAGAGTTGTGGTAGCTTGAGAAGAAGATGAAGGCTTGGTGGTGATTTTGGAATTAGGGTTTGAAATGGAGGAGAAATGTTGAAGGCTATTCTTGGTGAAGTGAAAAAAGAGAAAAGAATTGTAAAGGGAAGTTTATATAGGATTTGATTTTTGTAAAGGAGGTGTAAATAAATAAATTGGGAGGGGTTTTGTGCAAATAGGGGGGATGGGATGTCTCCCTTGGCCAATGGTGGCCGGCCAAAGAAGAGAGAGAAAGAGAGAGGAATTGAAGGGCATTTATGAGGAAGGGTGTGGAATTTTTAGATATTTTGGAGGAGAAGATATTTGGGAAGTTGGTGGAAGGAAGGAAGGAAAGAAAAAGGAAAAAGAAAAGGAAAAGAATTTGTAAAAGAAAAGATATTTTCTTAATTTTGAAAAAATGAAAATATTGAAAACACTGATTCCCGGTTTAAATCGAGAATGCGGAAAACATTTCGGAAAATACCGAAATCGTCCGAAATTCAAGTGTCTCGGAACGACTCGTAAATTTTACCAAAAATCAATAATAATATATGAAGACGTATAGTGAAATCCGTTTGAAGAAAAACTTTATAGTTTTAAAACTAAAAATCCCGGAATCAGTTACTTACCGACTCCGACAGAATTTTCATAAATTCATAAAATTCTCAGAAAAAAGTATATGGATAAGAAATACGATTTTAAGAAATAAAGTCTAAAGGACTTTCTAGAAATTCCTAACTGTTTGTGAAATAAAAATTCGGGAATCGATCAGCGACACTGGTCGACACCGGTTTTGAAGAAATTCATTTTAATTCTAGAAAATTCCAGAAATTCACCTAAAATCTAATATATTAGAAAATGATATTTGAAATTGAAATTGGTCAAATACGGGAAGTAAATCGAAAAAATACGATCGGAAATCAGAATACGCAACTTAGTACGTATTACGGAAACGGGGTATTACACACGGCCTCAGTTTCCTGGCGCTGAACCAGGCCGTACCGCTAGGTACTCAGTAACAGTAACAGTGATCTCACTGTATGAACAGTGGAACAGTAACAGTACAGATGGGATGTCAGTCATCCCCCAGGAACCCTGCATTGGAACCCTCAGTCGGCTGCGCAACCTGTATCCTAGGTCCACCCAAAATACAGACGCTGTCTCCTCCATCAATTTCCCCAATCCCAGTGTAAGTTGTCAATTACTTTATTATTTATTCAATTCAGTTAAATCAGGCAATGTCCATATTATCTAGAATACTGGGACGATACGGTGACAGTAACAATAACAGTACAGTAACAGTCAATCAGTGATCGTATACACGGTGAACAATATCAGTAACAGTGACAGTAACAGTAACAGTAACCGTGTATATGATGAACAATGGAACTGTACCGTAGTTTACGGTCAAACAATCATTTCCCAGTAATCTGAAAAAATAGGTTAATCAGTCAGGTCCATGCATGACCAGTCAAGTTCAGCTCACAAATATCCAACTAAACTCTCACCTGTTTATCATCAACAAGATAATCAAATCTACTAATAAACTGATAACTGCTATCTAGTAACTCTGAGTACAGGATCACTGACATCAAATAGATCACCATCATAAGAACTCAATCTCTATTAACTGACGTAATCCAGTCTCTAACATCATCACAAGTCCACATCAATATCTGAATGAATCATTATTTAAGTTGTTAACAAAGAAAGAATAACAAGTCTGGAAGTCCTCTACATAAAATATATCATCTGTCCTCTATAACTCTAGTTCAGTCCAAATCACAGTCCAATAGTTACCTGATCATCAAGTATCGATACACATCGAGAAATCAGATACAACAATTGTCATTTCCAACATATATCAATAATCAAGCTCAGCTCTCTCACTCTAACAATCTAATCTGATTCCTAAGTCTTCACAATCACCACTCCTATTAAGATCAATCATTATATCCCAACACTCGTATCATAACATATTCATGCATCTAAGTTCTATCATTATAAGTCTAGTCATTACCACCAATATCCATCTCTAGAAACCATGTACCTCCATCAATAACCAATACAAATTCATGGTGAAGTCCACAATCCATAAAGAAACTATACCCAGCTGACAGACCAATACTAGTCGACTAGGAGAATTAAGTAGTCGGCTAGAGAAAGAGTTAGTCGACTATAAAGATGGTCCAAGTCGACTAGGGGCAAGGCAAGTCGACTGACAGGGTAGGGCAAGTCGACTGACAGAAAAGCAGAAAGTTACACAGCTCCAGGAAACAAAGTTAGTCGACTTGAGAGTAGGGTGTAGTCGACTACTATCCACTATTAGTCGACTACTAAGGGATCAAGTCAACCAGCAGGGTGTACATGGACAAACAGAGAGCAAAATAAATTCCTGGGAGGGGGTTTAGTCGACTATAGGGCTGGGATAGTCGACTAATACACGGATTAGTCGACTAATAGCAGGTATTAGTCGACTAATCAGGTTCTGTCTGGGCACTAAAAACTTGAGATACATCCACTCTTCTTCCATATTCTTTCCAATACTATCATACTCTCCAACTTACATGACCACCTAATAATCTAAGCATTCATATGGTAAACAATGGGTTCCAACGTCATAGATACACAAATATGTATGTCATATCTCTAGGCATTCATCATGTAAAAATCATGAGGATGACGATCCGCATCCATACTTATAGATCTCCACATGCATAATAATATAACGCATCAAATGATTCATCACATACACAAAAAAACATCTACATTTACTCCAATTAAAGAATGAGAGAGATAGAGAGAAACACTCACATAGGGGATGCCGTGCGCTCGTCAAGGCACTACTGCGCAGATCTGAACATTGCTCGCTGCCCTGCTGCTCTTGTTGGATCTCCGTCTGCACTCGTCCTTGCTTCAGGGATGGGCGACGTCGTCAAGGGTGCACACGGCCATGGTCTGGGCTGCCGTGCTACAAGGAGGAGTGGCTGCGACCTGCTGTTGTTGGCTGTTGGTGCGCCAGGCTGCAGGGGGCGGATCCGGCTGCTGAAGTTGCTGGTGCTGCTGATGCCGCTGCTGGTTGCTTGTTGTGGCAGCCATGGTTCTGCTCCCACGGGGCTGCTGAGCGCTGTTGCGCGGCCTGCTGGGGCTTGGTGCCGTGCTGATGCAAGGAGGCAGGGCCTGGATCAAGGGAGGAGGCCGGCTGCGCACAGGGGAAAAGGAGCAGCCATCAAGAAGGGGTGGTTGGTCGGTTTCTGTAGGGAGAGGAGAATAGGGATCTACTATGGTGCTGCTGTTGGAGCGATCGGCTGCAAGGGGAAGCGGCCATGGGGAGAGAGAGAGAGGGTGGGGGAGATTAGATTGTTAATTAGGTGGTTAGGATAGGATTTGGTGGAGATTTAGGGGGGATTAGATTAGGATTTGATCTTGTAGTTAGGATTTGGGAGATTATTTAGGAATGGGTTATTGGGTTTGTGGGTAGCGGTTATGCTAACGGGTTGAGGCTTGAGTCCAATAAGATAATGGGTGTTGGGTTTGAGGGTACTAGATTAGGATCCAATTTGGTTAAGTGGGTCTTGGTTTGAATTTGCATAATGGATCAAGGAATAGACTAATGGGTGTAGGATCACTAATGGGTATGGGCTTGGACTCCAAATGGGTATGGGTAGGATCAAGGAGTAAGACATGAATAGAAATCAAGGGATGAGGAATACACCTCTACCAAATAATAATCCAACATTAGTAGTAACATTACTTAACTAAAATAATGATATTAATAATACCAATACATTACATGAAATAAATACATGTACATATTTAAAATACCAGTATATTTTATCCAAATACCGTACTTTAAAAATAGGGATATTACATTCTACCCACCTTAATAAAAATTTCGTCCTCGAAATTCAAATAAGATAGGGAATGATAAGAAAATTAAAATACAGGGAAACAATAAGCTTCTATGTCGCCTCGCTGGGACACCACGCTTCCGCTGCGCGCTCTGATCTCTGCTACCATCTTCAGCATAAAGTGAACAATTCCCAGAAGACAAGATCAGAAAAATAGAATAGACAAGGAGAATAGGAATCAAGATGGAACCAAGATTACTCTATAGGAGAGATGTGATCAGGGAGATCAAAAGATCAAAGAGATGGATTTTCAAAAGTGGACAGTCAATTCCAAATGGGCTGAATATCATAATGGATAGTATATGTATACTGCAGTGTAATTATAACTCGTTCAAGTTATCGGTAAGAATCAAGTCCGATTTATGTCGAAACTGGCTTTGATACCAAAAAAAACCTGTCACGCCCCGCTTCCCAAAATACGCTGGAGCGGAGACGCGACGAGAGTCGGCGACGTATATACGCAAGAAAAATACCCCACATATACACGCTAAGCCTAAAAGTAACCTGAACAAGCTATAATTCAGAAATCACTGCAATAATACATATAAGACTACACAGGATCTGAAATGAATGAGGAATAGAATAACAGGCTAAATGTGATGTACAAGAATCAAGAAATAATAGCAGGAAAAAGAAAATGCAAGAGTACCAGAATCAAAGGGAGGGAGAATCCAGCTCCTCGCATTATGGACGGTCTCAACGGACACCTGCACAATAAAAACAATTGTCCAATATCTGGACGTGCAAATCCAGGGTCGTCAGAACGCGACCATGGTGAGTGTGTGTGTAAAAGGGAAAAGCTCGTGTAGAAGAACAATGTGCATACATAATAATAACAGATAACTGAAAGCACTAAATAATATGATAAACACCGAATAACAACATGTATGTAGAATAAGGTAGCTAACATAACTGTAAACAACAACTGACGTTATGGTGTGCAACCTAGCATGTCACTAGTTGTTATACAATCCGGTCATGGTTATAGTTATATGACTATCACAGTGATATAAATGTACAGTCAGGTGATTAATGTCAGTCACAATACATTATAACAGTTTATTATCATTTATTATGTCAACGAACACCAATTGCCACCTGTAATAGACGCATCCCATACTACGCCTACTACATGTGTCAATCAGCGTCCTAAGTTATTGAAACTGATTGGTTGGAGACATTATCCATGTTTTAGGTGGGTCCCGTGCATACCTGGGACCACGGCCTCAGTTTCCTGGCGCTGAACCAGGCCGTACCGCTAGGTACTCAGTAACAGTAACAGTGATCTCACTGTATGAACAGTGGAATAGTAACAGTACAGATGGGATGTCAGTCATCCCCCAGGAACCCTGCATTGGAACCCTCAGTCGGCTGCGCAACCTGTATCCTAGGTCCACCCAAAATACAGACGCTGTCTCCTCCATCAATTTCCCCAATCCCAGTGTAAGTTGTCAATTACTTTATTATTTATTAAATTCAGTTAAATCAGGCAATGTCCATATTATCTAGAATACTGGGACGATACGGTGACAGTAACAATAATAGTACAGTAACAGTCAATCAGTGATCGTATACACGGAACAATATCAGTAACAGTGACAGTAACAGTAACAGTAACCGTGTATACGATGAACAATGGAACTGTACCGTAGTTACGGTCAAACAATCATTTCCCAGTAATCTGAAAAAATAGGTTAATCAGTCAGGTCCATGCATGACCAGTCAAGTTCAGCTCACAAATATCCAACTAAACTCTCACCTGTTTTATCATCAACAAGATAATCAAATCTACTAATAAACTGATAACTGCTATCTAGTAACTCTGAGTACAGGATCACTGACATCAAATAGATCACCATCATAAGAACTCAATCTCTATTAACTGACGTAATCCAGTCTCTAACATCATCACAAGTCCACATCAATATCTGAATGAATCATTATTTAAGTTGTTAACAAAGAAAGAATAACAAGTCTGGAAGTCCTCTACATAAAATATATCATCTGTCCTCTATAACTCTAGTTCAGTCCAAATCACAGTCCAATAGTTACCTGATCATCAAGTATCGATACACATCGAGAAATCAGATACAACAATTGTCATTTCCAACATATATCAATAATCAAGCTCAGCTCTCTCACTCTAACAATCTAATCTGATTCCCAAGTCTTCACAATCACCACTCCTATTAAGATCAATCATTATATCCCAACACTCGGTATCATAACATATTCATGCATCTAAGTTCTTTCATTATAAGTCTAATCATTACCACCAATATCCATCTTTAGAAATCATGTACCTCCATCAATAACCAATACATAATTCATGGGTGAAGTCCACAATCCATAAAGAAACTATACCCAGCTAACAGACCAATACTAGTCGACTAGGGGAATTAAGTAGTCGGCTAGAGAAAGAGTTAGTCGACTATAAAGATGGTCCAAGTCGACTAGGGGCAAGGCAAGTCGACTGGCAGGGTAGGGCAAGTCGACTGACAGAAAAGCAGAAAGTTACACAGCTCCAGGAAACAAAGTTAGTCGACTTGAGAGTAGGGTGTAGTCGACTACTATCCACTATTAGTCGACTACTAAGGGATCAAGTCGACCAGCAGGGTGTACAATGGACAAACCTAGAGCAGAATAAATTCCTGGGAGGTGGGTTAGTCGACTATAGGCTGGGGGTAGTCGACTAATACACGGATTAGTCGACTAATATCAGGTATTAGTCAACTAATCAGGTTCTGTCTGGGCACTAAAAAACTTGAGATACATCCACTCTTCTTCCCATATTCTCTCCAATACTATCATACTCTCCAACATACATGACCACCTAATAATCTAAGCATTCATATGGTAAACAATGGGTTCCAACGTCATAGATACACAAATATGTATGTCATATCTCTAGGCATTCATCATGTAAAAATCATGAGGATGACGATCCGCATCCATACTTATAGATCTCCACACGCATAATAATATAACGCATCAAATGATTCATCACATACACAAAAAAAAACATCTACATTTACTCCATTAAAGAATGAGAGAGATAGAGAGAAACACTCACATAGGGGATGCCGTGCGCTCGTCAAGGCAACTACTGCGCAGATCTGAACATTGCTCGCTGCCCTGCTGCTCTTGTTGGATCTCCGGCTGCACTCGTCCTTGCTTCGGGGATGGGCGACGTCGTCAAGGGTGCACACGGCCATGGTCTGGGCTGCCGTGCTGCAAGGAGGAGTGGCTGCGACCTGCTGTTGTTGGCTGTTGGTGCGCCAGGCTGCAGGGGGCGGATCCGGCTGCTGAAGTTGCTGGTGCTGCTGATGCCGCTGCTGGTTGCTTGCTGTGGCAGCCATGGTTCTGCTCCCACGGGGCTGCTGAGCGCTGTTGCGCGGCCTGCTGGGGCTTGGTGCCGTGTTGATGCAAGGAGGCAGGGCCTGGATCAAAGGGAGGAGGCCGGCTGCGCACAGGGGAAAAGGAGCAGCCATCAAGAAGGGTGGTTGGTCTGGTTCTGTAGGGAGAGGAGAATAGGGATCTGCCATGGTGCTGCTGTTGGAGCGATCGGCTGCAAGGGAAGCAGCCATGGGGGGAGAGAGAGAGGGTGGGGGAGATTAGATTGTTAATTAGGTGTTAGGATAGGATTTGGTGGAGATTTAGGGGGGATTAGATTAGGATCTGATCTTGTAGTTAGGATTTGGGAGATTATTTAGGAATGGGTTATTGGGTTTGTGGGTAGCGGTTATGCTAACGGGTTGAGGCTTGAGTCCAATAAGATAATGGGTGTTGGGTTTGAGGGTACTAGATTAGGATCCAATTAGGTTAAGTGGGTCTTGGTTTGAATTTGGGTAATGGATCAAGGAATAGACTAATGGGTGTAGGATCACTAATGGGTATGGGCTTGGACTCCAAATGGGTATGGGTAGGATCAAGGAGTAAGACATGAATAGAAATCAAGGGATGAGGAATACACCTCTACAAAATAATAATCCAACATTAGTAGTAACATTACTTAACTAAAATAATGATATTAATAATACCAATACATTACATGAAATAAATACATGTACATATTTAAAATACCAGTATATTTTATCCAAATACCGTACTTTAAAAATAGGGATATTATAGTAATTTTAAACTTGGCATTGGTCATCTCGACTTTAACAAGGAAGTCCGAGAGAAAGTCATGACCTTAAGTGTATTGTTGAACTCAGCAATGACTTGGACGCTAGAGGTGTAGTATTAAACTTAGCATTGTTCATTTCAGCTTCGATCTGGAAGTCTAAGGGAAGATAACTGTCAGAGGTTTAATATTGAACTTGGCAGTAACTTGATTACTGTTAGAGGTGTAATGTTAACTTAACAGTATATTGTCAGAGGTGTGGTATTAACTTGACAGTAGTGGACTTGCGATATGAGCAATTTGAGGGCCTGCCATTCTATTGATGAGAATTGACAAGTGAAGTTTGAAGAGCCGAGGTATAGTATTAACTTAGCAAATTTGAAGGTTTGCTACTCCATGCAGAGTTGACAAGTAAAGTTTGTACTCGATAGGAATATTGAAAATTTTCATTACCAGAGGTATGATGTTAACGTAGCAATGATTGTATTTTGTAGTCCTACCATTCTGTGGATGAGAATTGGTAAGGGATTTTTGGAGGGAAGAGTGGAACTACATCCACTTAGGATTTTTAGCAAACCCTCAGCTGTCAACGGGTTTGATATGCCTTTACCAACTACCGTTTGAGTCGGGCTAGCCATGCTATTTCCCTCAGCATGATGAGTTGTCGAGGACTTATGTTGGGCTTAGAAGCCAACATTTTCCTCTATCCTTAACCGTCGGAGGCGTCAGATGTTAATGAGGGTGGAAACATTAGAACTCAGGGTTTTTTAGCAAACCCTCAGCTGTCAACGGATTTGAGGTGCCTTTACCAACTACCGTTTGAGTTGGGCTAGCCATGCTATTCCCCTCAGCATGATGAGTTGTCGAAGACTTATGTTGGGCTTAGAAGCCAACATTTCCTCTATCCTTAACCGTCGGAGGCGTCGGATGTTAATGAAGGTGCTCTTCTTATTTTAATCAGAGGTGTACTTTTAAATTAATCGGAGGAGGAGTACTATTAAGGATAGTATTTCTTCAAGAATCTGCCATTGATCGGCATCATGAGTGTATCGCCATTTGAGGTTATGAGGCGATATGATCTATTTGAGTAGACTGACTCCACTACAAATGGTCCTTCCCATTTGGGCTGGAATTTTCCTTTTGTCTTATGTGTCATCACCATAGGTCTTTTAACGGCTAAGACAAGATCACCTTTCTTGAAAGTCCGCACCTTGACTTTCTTGTTAATGGGTCTGAAAATCCGAGCTTGGTAAAGCTCGATTTGTTGTTGGGCCCGCAGACGTTTGTCATCTAAGGCTTCCAATTCTTGGAGTCGCTGTCGATGCTTCTCCTCATTTGTCATCTCTGCTATCAGGGCGACGCGTAGAGATGGAATTTGGATTTCCAGTGGAAGCACGGCTTCACACCAATATACCAAAGAGAATGGCGTAGCTTTAGTTGGGGTTCGAACAGTTGTGCGATAAGCCCATAAGCATTCACCTAGCCTATCGTCCCAGTCACGTTGACTTTTCAAGACGAATTTCTTGAGAAGTTTTGCCGATGGTCTTGTTGAAAGCTTCTGCGAGGCCATTAGCGGCGGGGTAGTATGCCGTTGAGGATACACTCTGGATTCTGAATTTCGCACAGAATCTCTGGAAAGCCTGGCTGATGAACTGGGGCCCATTGTCATGGACAATTCGCTGAGGTACCCCCAAACGGTAAATGACGTGATGTTTGATGAATTTGATCACGTCAGATGACTTCACCACTTTCAAATGACTTCACCTCTTTTCAAAGGAACAGCCTCAGCCCATTTGGAGAAGTAATCAGTTATGGCCAGAATAAACCGATGTCCTTTTGATGATGGAGGGCTGATTGGGCCAACTACATCCATCCCCCACATTTCAAATGGCCAGGTAGAGGTCGTAGAGTGAAGGTATCCTGGTGCTTGATGGATGAAATCACCATGCACTTGGCAGGCGTGACATCTTTTGGCATAAGTGATGGCGTCAGCAATCATCTTGGGCCAATAATATCCTAACCTTTGGAGTCGGTATGCAAGTTTTGGGCCAGGTTGATGGGCTCCACACATGCCGTCATGGGCTTCTTTCAATACCTCTTGTGCCTCCTTTTGCGAAAGGCAACGAAGCAAGATCCCGTCATGCGATCGACGATACAGTGTTCGTGTGATCACATTATAGTAGAATTTGGGAGCTTTCCTTCTAACGGTAGCCGCTTCTTTGGTGTCCTCTGGCAGGATCCCATACAAGACGTAATTAATATAGGGGAATCGCCAGTCTCTAGGCTCTGGACCGGCTGACGACTCAAGCGTTTCTTTGCCTTGACAATCTCTCGTTGGCTTTCGGTAGTCCTCAAGAGCAATTCTCGGACAATACAGGTCATGGCTGTGGACAAATATCTTTTCTACTGCTCCGGCTGGAAGGGCTAAGGAGGCAGCGAGGGATGCTAGTGCATCTGCATGCGCATTTTGCTTGCGTGGTACATGATCAATGTAAAAGTTGGTGAACCTTTCAGCCATGTGGACAGTTGCGTTGTAATAGGGTATTAGGTCTTCATGTCTGACTTCGTACTCCCCGCGAACTTGGCTGACGATGAGTTTGGAGTCACCATATGCCTCAAGATTTTTAACGCCAATCTCATCGGCGAGCTGCATTCAATCAAGAGGGCATTGTATTCTGCTACATTGTTGGAACAAGGCTCGGTTAACGAGACAGCTCGAGAATCACATAGTTTTGTGGGAGACAAGTACTACTCATACTCCTGCCACTATATGTCCTTTTGGGCTTGTTCTCGATGCACCGTCAAGAAAAGTTGCCACACTTGCTTTTCGAAGGATATTTGAGTCTGGCAGGCTTCAGTGACCTCGTCTGGGAGATCCTCGTAAAGTTTGGCTGCCCTCGGATCTGGATGCTCAGCCAGGGAAATCTGCCACCGCTTGACCCTTCACGGCTTTCTGTGGCAAAAAGTGCATTTCATATTGAGATAACAATATGGCCCATTTTGCCAATTGGCCATTTAACGATGAAGGCTTTGTCATGAGTAACCTCAGGGGGTTGGCTTTTGATATGACGTTTATCGTCTGGCCTACCAAATAGTGTCACATTTTCTGAATAGAAACACCAATGCCAAACATTCCTTCTCGATCGGGCTGTACCGATGTTCGGCTCCGATCATTGTTCTACTCAAATAGTAGATTGCTTGCTCTCGTCCCTGATCATCATTCTGAGCTAGTAGAGCTCCTAAAGAATGATCCATCGCTCGGACTTATATCAGGAAAGGTTTTCCAGACACCGGAGCTGCAAGGATTGGCGGTTGAGTGAGGTACTGTTTAATCCTCAAATGCTTGCTGGCAAGCGCTGTCCCAAATGAACGAAACGCCTTTTTTCATTAATTTGGAAAAGGGTTGGCATCTCCCGGATAGATTTGAAATAAACCTTCGGATATACGCCAATCGTCCTTGCAATCCCCTGAGCTTCTTGAGGTTTCTCGGAGGTTGCATATCCTGGATAGCGCGAACCTTTTCCGGGTCCAAATGAATCCCCGTAGAGGTCACTACAAACCCTAGGAATTTTCCACTGGCCACCCCCAGGAAGGACTTGGTGGGGTTCATCTTCAATTGATGGGCCCGCATGATGTCGAAGACACCTTTAGATCAGTTATATGATCACTTTTAGCGCGGCTTTTTACTGCGATGTCGTCAACATAGCATTCCACCGTTTTGCGTATGTGTTTTTTGGAAAATGGCATTCATGCCCTTTGATATGTTGCCCCTGCATTCTTCAGTCCGAAGGGCATGACGGTGTAGCAGTATACCCCCAGTGATGTCCTGAAAGAGGTATGCTTTTCATCATCGGGATACATTTTGATTTGATTGTATCCTGAGAATCCATCCATGAAGGACATTCGCTCGAATTCACATGTGTTGTCAATCATGACATCTATGATTGGCAGTGGGAATTCATCCTTGGGACAGGCCTCGTTTAGATCACGAAAATTGATGCAGATTCGGATCTTCCCATTCTTTTTAGCAACGGGGACGATGTTGGCTACCCAATCAGGATGTTGTTCTTCCCTAATGAAGTCAGAGTCTATAAGCTTTCTGACTTCTGATTGAATTACCTCCATCATTTCTGGACGGAACCGTCGCTGTTGTTGTTTGACGGGATTTTTGTCCGGATTAATGTTGAGGCAGTGCATAGTCGCTCGAGGATCAAGTCCGGGCATATCCTCGTAATTCCAGGCGAAGACGTCTATATATTCTTGTACCAGAGATATTAGACCCTTTTTCTCTGAAGGTGACAGGCCTTCGCTTATGAAGATGGGCTTAGGGTTAGCCTCATCTCCTAGATTGATCTGAACAACCTTATCTTCTGTGGGTGGTTCGCGCTGTTCAAAGCGAGTATCCCAAAGATTGTTCAAGTGTTGGATCCAAGGATCTGCATCGGATTGGATCATTTCTTCATCTCTGTCTTCCAGGTGGCTTGTTGAAACCATATTTACTAAAGTTCTCTGAAAATGTTGCCGACACTAACATCTGACTCCCACGATGACGTGCCCGATGAGTAATCATGGCATAATGACTCTTCAGACTCAGAAGCTGATGGGGTCAGAGTTGACACATAGCCCAACCCCCTGCGAGTCCGATGATAATAATCAGGGTTTTCCCTTTTGGTACAAAAGATCGGAGTAGTGTTCTCCTTCCTTTGCCGAAGTTCAACCCTAGTTTGCTTGTTAGATCATATCCCATATTTTTCATCATTCTGAGCGCCTTTGGCTCATAATGACCGAATTGAGGGAATTCTTGCTCGCCTTCTGATTCTTTATAGGTCATCGGTTCGGATTCAATTCTTCCGAAAAGAATTGGTCTTTGACCTTTCCTTCTTACTGGAACCATGAATATGGATTCTTGCGGACTACCAACATTTCGACATGTTTCGAGGACGATTTCATTGGTACATGCAATAATGTCAAAGCATCCATTGCCGACCAGAGGTCGTCGTCGACTTCGTACTAGTGTCTGACGGCACTGAATCAGAAGCAAACACAGAGAAATATGCCAGATCTAAGTCTTCATTAATATACCATCCGCCTACATCGTTGGAGGTATTATCAACATCGGGATTATTAATGCCCGTTACAGGTGGGTCTAGTTCCCAAATGCATTCTTCTTTTTTCGGCTCGGTGTCAGCTTCATTACCAGAGTCGGGCTCCTCTGGTTGCGGGATTTCATCAGTTTCCACAGATTCTTGATATAGGAGAGAATCGGTGAAATAATTCTCAACTCCCTTGAACGATGCCTTTCGGTAATCAACGTTCGCACTTCTCCACTCCCGTCAATGTATTTCATGACTTGGTGGAGAGTAGAGGGAACGATAGAATTGCGATGAATCCACGGTCGTCCCAACAACAAGTTGTAGGAGGTGTCAGCATTTATCACGTAGCATGTCACCTCCGACCTTAGGTCTCTAATCTGGCATCTGAGCTTAACCTTCCCCATTGGACGGGTACTATTGGCATTGAACCCATAAATAGTAGTCTGGGTGGCGCTCAAATGGTGAGTGGGAATCCCGAGATGTTGCATGACTCGGCGAGGCATAATGCTCAATGCGGACCCGGGATCTACCTGGATGCGGTTCACCTCAGATGATCCAATATACCCCGCGAAGTAAAGGGGTCGATCATGTTTCCCTTTGACTTGCATATCATCTGCCGTGAAGGTGATGCAGGGAATGTTTTGGGAGGTATGGAGGCAGTCCTCTACATCTTCCTCCTTTGGTCTGATCGGCACCTGGGTCATGAAAACCTCAGCATTAGCCAAGGCCTCTTGTAGGGCTTCTCTAGTCGACTTCGATAGCCTAAGAAGCTCATAAAGAGTAATCCGGGCTGGGATGTTGGCCAGTTGGGCCAGGACATCAAAGCGGTAAGGTGCTGTGGATCCTTCCGCTATATCTTTCGAAAGAACTCTGGAAAACTGAAGCTCTTTCTGTTTCTCCACAGGTTGCTTCGTGGAGGGCTTGGCTGGCTCTGCAGCGGTTTTTGGAGGAGTTATAGCCATTTCGTCATACTTTTTCAAATATGACTGCCCTGAACGGGTTTCCGCCACCAGTTGACTGGGTTCTGTGGCCAGGACTATCGTCTCCTCTTCTGAATCGGTCAGCGAGGGAACATCAGTCTCCGCTTCCCGAGAAGAGGCACATACCACATTACAAGACGAAGCTTTAGCTTTGCCTTTGGACTTCCTGCTGGTCACAGTGGTCCATTGCTGGCCATCCATAAGGTCGGGATGAACCCACATGACTTCTCCCTGAGGTGTGAAAATGGGTACCAGGCCCTTCTCTTGCTGTTGGTGAGGGTCTGTGTTGACCATTCTCAGCTCTCCCCTTGGGATAGGGACTACTCCAGAGGGTGTTGGAGGTTGCCTTCCAAACTGGAGGAACGACGTCATGTTGGCCGCCACCTTCTTCTGCTCTGGACGGAGTTTTAATACCTCCGCGTCAATCAGAGCCTGAAGGATGTCCTTGAAGACATAACAGCTCTTGGTGGGGTGCCCCAACATCCTGTGATACATGCAGTAGTTGGGATTATTGGTTTTACTGACTTCTTCAGGGCGCCTAGCTTCAGGGAGTTTCAGTCGGTTGCTCTTGTTGAGTAGTTTGAAGAGCGAGTCGACATGTTCATCCTTGAAGGAATACTGCTTGTTAGCACGTGGTTGGCTTGAAGAGCCACTTCCCTTGACCGGTTGAGATTTGACAGGGGATTTAGTCTCTGCTGCCAAGTTATCCTTCCTTTTGGCTTGGAGGGATGTGTCTGGCGCACGCCTTGCTATCCTCTTAGGTCGGGGTTTGTTTTCTTCTGCCCTGACTCGAGCGACGATTTCCTCAGCCTGTTCACCTTGTTGGATAAACTGCTTCCAGGTGTGGCTTTCAGCAACTCCTATTTGGGTAAGGAGCGAAGTTTGGAGATTATGGCGGCATGTTTCCACCAGGGTGACCTGGGTCATACCGCTTGGACATCGGAGTGCTACGTTCCGAAATCTTTCTACGAAAGACTTAACGGACTCTCCCTTTCGCTCCTTGGTGGCTAAAAGGGTAGGCATGTTGACCTCCGAGTCATCTTCAAAGAAGCGCGTCAGAAAGAGCTTCTCCAAGTCACCCCAATTCTTGATGGAGCCCTCTGGGAGCTTCATGAACCATTCAAAGGCAAGCCCTTTTAGGGTGCCGATGAACAAGCGTGCTAGAATGGCATCATTATCTACCACATTCCCTGTTTGGGATTTAAAGTAGTAGATATGCTGGTTCGGTGAACCTTTCCCATCGAATGCTTGGAGGGTAGACCTGTCAACGGGTCGAGTTCGGGTCGGGTCCGGGTGGTACCAGACCCGGACCCGATTACTATAGGATGTACCATACCCGACCCGTTTACCCGCGGGTATTGAACCTAGGTTCCCATACCCGGACCCGTGGGTTTCGCGGGTCTGGACCCGTTTACCCGGACCCGTGGGTTATGGTGTTTCCTATCTGTAAGTTATGAGAAGTCATGGCTATCACACAAAAATATTTGACAAGTGGCATTTGGAGAAGACAATGCATACCCTAGTTATTCTTCCCCATTACTAATCCAGTTGGCAAACATTAATTAGCTGACATGAGCTATATATGGTGTTTGCTATCTATATAGTGTTCCCATTTACTAATCGGGTAAATGGGCAAACGGGTATGGTCCATGTAAAAT
Organism: Agave tequilana; assembly: GCA_038442645.1. Taxonomy (NCBI): domain Eukaryota; kingdom Viridiplantae; phylum Streptophyta; class Magnoliopsida; order Asparagales; family Asparagaceae; genus Agave; species Agave tequilana. Next base: position 39,737 of record JAVJIF010024615.1, read on the forward strand.
CATACCCGACCCATTTACTAATCGGGTAAACGGGGAAAATGGGTATTCGGGTTCGGGTCCAGAACTGAGTTTCCCATACCCGTCTAAACGGGTCGGGTCCGGGTCAGGTCCGGGTCCAGACCCGACCCGTTGACAGGCCTATTGGAAGGTTGGAGCCTTGAACTTGGGCGGGTATGGGACCAGGTCCCACTCGGCCAGATATGGCCTGACCACTCCTGCTTCTTGAAGGCCTTTCCGGTTGGTAAGGGCCTCAAGACATTGCTCCAACTGATTCATTCTTTTAGAATGAACCTTTCCCTGGTTTTGGTCGTCCTTCTCCTGTGATGAGGACTTAGACGAATCAGAAGTAGACAACTCTTTCTCCTCTATATGTACAGAGGATGAGCTTTCCCCCTCTTTTTGTTTGCCTTTAGACTTCTTAGAGGAGGCTTTGTTAGTTGACTTCCTCTTTGTTGGCCCAATGGCCTTCCACTCTAGTTTTGATGATGATCAACACTCATGTAGTTATGTTTACTAATATTCTTGTGTTTCTAAGTTTCAGATCATTAACAGGATATTAGTTGGTGATTAGCTTCAACAAGGAGTTTAGAAGCTTTTCATGTTGATTCCGGTGCCAAAGCTTAAAGATCATACCTTTGCACTTGGAGGATCACGCGTTTGGGATCGAGTCTACTTGAAGATGGAAGATCGACAAGAAGACTTAGGTATCCTAGTTTAGATAGAGTTTTAGATCCATTTGTAAAGCTTAGTTTAGTTGATATGCTCAAGTGCACAAAACACACACGTTTCATGATTTGGTTTTTGGTTTTCATGAATAGTTTATCAAAACAAGTTTAAATTGATATATGTATAGTTGCTTCATTCTATACATGCATGCTTAATTTTTTAAAACAAACTTATTTTGACTATCCTATTCATGTTTTGGAAAATTCTAGTTTGATAAAATACAAGTTTTGTTTTTGATAAAATTGGCAAGACACAAAAATGAATTGATATGATTGATATATGTCTTGAAATTTTTATCACAAGTTTGGTTATCAAAGTAAAATGATAAAACAAGTTTTAGAAAAACATATTTTTAGAAAAACAGTTTTTATTGTGATTAAAACTATTTTTTAGATTTACTGTGAATTTATGGGATTTTTATTGAGTGAAAAGACCTATTTTCAAATCCCGTATCTGTGCAGTTCTGCACTGTGCCTGCCAGGCCAGTACGGTCGACCGGACCGGTCGACCGCACCAAGTGGCCGGTCGACCGGGTCGGTCGACCGATGTGCACAGACGTGCACGCTGGCTACACATTGTAGTCGGTCGACCGGACCGGTCGACCGAGTTGAGAGTTCAACTCTCAGGATGTTTCGGTCGACCAGGCCGGTCGACCGCTAGTGCCCAACGGTCACTTTTCTGACCGTTGGCGGTCGACCGGGCGGTCGACCGACGCCTGTCAGAGCTGCCAGCTCAGCTCTAACGGCTAGTTTTCTGTTTGGCCTATATAAACTCCATCTCTTTGGGGATTTTGGCCAAGATTTTTAAGAGGAAAAATTCCAGTTTTCTGAAGTGTTTAAAAGAGTTTTAAAAAGTAGTTTTGGGCTTTAAACTTCTAATCTTTATTGTTTTGGGTTTTTGGAAAATCAAAGAGAACTAAGTTTTGGGATTTTGATTTGATCTTTTATTTCTATCATATACAAGAGATTTCCCAAGTAGTTTTTCTTTGTTGCTTGTTTCCAAAAACACTTAGTTTCCACACTTGAGCCATATCTTCTATCTTAAACTATTAGGATCTTGTTTTTGTGGAAAAAGAGAAAAGAGAGTTTGAGGTTGTTGTTGTAAACCTCTAAGTTGTACACCCTCATTCTTGTTGTATCCCTCTTCGGTAGAGGTGATCGGGTGATTGGTTTGTGAGCCTCTTAGGTAGAGGTGTTGTTGTAGTTGGCTACGGGCCGTATCCCTCTTCAGTAGAGGTGGATTGTGGTTGTATAGCCTCGGTGGCTTTGTAAGGTTGAGAGAGGAGTTTGGTACTCCTATAGTGGATTGGGAAATCCTACACGGTGGTGTAGGCGGGGATGTAGAGCAAGGTGCTCGAACCTCGAAACAAATCTCGGTGTTTGCGATTGCTCCCATTGTCTCTCTTACTCTCTCTCTTTACATTTGTGCAAAGCATCATTTCATACAAGCATCATACTTTCATAGCATTCATATTATATACATTGCTTGTGTTGCCTTGCATCTTTCATATTGTAATTTATCCTTGATTGCTTGGCTTGATTGTGCGTGCACATATTTCTTATTGCTTGGATTGCTTGTGTGTGTGTGCCTAACTTGTACTCATCCAACAAGAGCTTCACATAGCGCCTCAACCCATTTCAAGGGGAATCAAGGGGAGTTAGTCCAGAGCCTCGCAAGGGGAATTCGGCTACACTTATTGTATTGTATTAGTTTGTGCATAATTTGCATTAGCTTCCGCATTTAGCGCACTTAGTTTGCATTGAGATTCTTAGATTAGCAATTACACCTATTCACCCCCCCTCTAGGTGTTTTTCAATTGGTATCAGAGCTAGTGCTCCTGATACTTAGGCTTAACATCCTAGGAGTGATCCATTTGCTTGCTAATCTCATTTGCATTTATTTGTTTGCACATTCATATATAGTTTACCATGGACTTCATGACCCCTCCTAGCTTTGACCCTTCCAACGTTGATGTTTGGAAGTATAGGATGTCCATGTACCTAAAGACCCTAGGTTTGCATGTTTTCCTTGCGGCCACCAAGAGATGTTATCTTGGTGATTGCAATCATATAGGGGCCAATGCACAAGCCCTAGAGGCCATTAGAAGCACTTTATCTAAAGATTATCTTTTATGTGTTTCTAATCTTGATTCCGCTTTTGCAGTGTGGAACAAGTTGACAACAACCACCAACACCTCCAAGCTTCAAGTCCAAATCCAAGAAGAGGAATCTAGTGGAGAATCAACTCTATATGCTACATGGTCCAAGGGAATGACTCCCTTGAGGTACATTCGGAATCTCAACTAGATAGTAATGATTATGCTAGTTCTTCAATGATTATGTTGATCCCTATGTCTTAAATGAAGAACTATCTATTGTGTGTGAAAAGCTAATAGAAAAATATAACTTGTTGAAAAAGAAGAGTCTAGGCATTAATAATGAAAATAAAAATTTGATTGCTAGACTTGATGTTGTTTTGCAAGAGAAAGAGGAGATTGCTAATGAAAGGGATTCATTAAAATCTCAACTTGGTCTTGCACTTAAAGAAAATGAGTTTTTGAAAAATAAAAATGATTGCCATGTTCTTTTGAAGAAAAATAAAAATTTGTCTTCAAAATTGATTTTGTTTTAAAAGAGAATGTTGATTTGAAAAATAAAATTATTTCTATTTCAAATGATTTAGGTGTGTTTAAAGAAAAACATTGTTTTGCAAAATAAGATGGATGCACATGTTTGCCATGCTAGTGTAGCTTCTTCATCTAGTCTACCTAATGCATGTACCTCTTCTTCTAAAATTATTGATGATTTTGTATGTTAAAGAAGAGAGTAGATTGTTTGGGCTCCACTATGAGCCAATGTGCCATGAACCACTCACGGTTGGAAACCTTGGTTCGAAAGAAACAAGTTCCATCCTTTATGCATGCACACCCTTCACGGCATACACATGCTCCACACGGACAGACCCATCACAAGTATGCTCATGTGTACACTTGTACACATTGTGGACGTAGGGGCCACCTTACTAAATTTTGTTATGATAGATTACATACTCCTAATTTAGCAAAGAATTTTGTTTGGGTTAGAAATGAGACTAACCCTCATGGACCCAACAAGATGTGGGTACCAAAGACCACCCCTCCTTTATTTGATGTAGGTGTGGGCTCTCACATGACGTGAGAGTGTTAGCACCTTGGAGTGGATGCGTTCCGGACTTCATGGAAATCAAATTGGATGCATCACTTTCAAGGGAAGGTTGGTGGAGATGACCACCATGTTTTGGAGACAAGGAGAGTTGCTTCTTCGTTTTTGGTAACAATCCTTTACTCCCATTTATTGTTTACATGCTTTTCATGTTCATAGTTTATAGCATGTTTTTATTGTCATTGGATTAGTATGTTCATTCCATGTTTATTAGATCCTTGACATACATGTATAGTATTTGAGACACACATGCTTATATGATCCCATACTCAGTGTTCTCACTTATGTTTAAACTATAATGTACATCATGAATCTAATACATGTGAATTCACATAATAATCATGTTTTAGTTTTCCATGATGACTTTTATCATGATGATTTTTATATGTGTTTTTGATGCTTCATGTTTTGAATATATGTTTAAGTGTTAGTTTTCATTAAGACTAGTTATATACTTGTACATAGAGTGGGCTACAAATAATCTATATATAGTTGGAATTGAATGCTTATTTGAACCCATTAGATGTGCTAATATAGTCTAGTTTTGATGATTCATACATATTAAACTTGTATTCTCATTTTTGAATTTGCCTTATGATTGTTTGTTTCACTTCATGTATATGTTTGTATTGCCAAGCTTTAAGATATACATGTATACCCCTTGAGTCATTTGCCTTTCATGCAAAATATATATATGGACTCAATTGTGTTTAGGGATATGTATGTATACTTCATGTTTGACAATTCATACATATACCTTGAATGAAATTTGTTGTGATGAAAATTTAGTTTTTCATGTTTCATGTATTTATGTTTAACTTCATGTATATGTCTATCTAGTTCAAACTAATCTATACATATACATCTTTTTGAGCCACGTGCCTTCATGAATATACATTTAGTGGACTCGTTGAGTTTTGGATATGTATGTATATTTTAGCTTGTATTAGACATACATATGCCTTGAAGATTAGATAGTTTTGATGATTTTCGTGTTTTAAAGAATAATTGAGCTTATTGCCTAATTTTCATATTTATGATCTTCATATTTTATTTGTACACTCTCATCTATTGCTTGCTCATGTTTTGTTTTCATGAGTCTTATTTATGCCTAATTGAACTTGAGTGTTTGATATGATGTGAATTTCATGTTTATGGAAAACAATTTTGTTTTATTCCTTGCTTGAAGGATTTCGTACTAGTTAACAAGTTTTTCATTTAACTAGTTGCGATGTTCTTCACTTTGGTAGAGTTTTTCAAACTAAGCTATAATTTTCAAATCTAATTTTGAAAAACCCCTACCTTCCAAGGGCGGTAGGATGGGAGATCATGTTCATGTATGCCCTAAATTGAAAATCTTTAAAACTTGAATTATGATTGGGTGGTAGATGATATGATGTATACACTTGAACTTATTGTTATGTCATTGGTATCATTGAACTCTTTCAATTGGTATCATTTTGACCTTTTGTATACTCATATGTTTATTATGTATGTATGTATGCTTTAAATTCCAAGTATATCAATTTCTATTGGTATCTATCTTTCATACATATATATGTTTGTATTTATGCTAGTGCTTGAGTTTCAATTTTGTTTAAATTGATTACTTTTAAATTGTTATCAAGACTATGCATGTCTTTAGTTTGTATCTCATAAAGGGGGAGAAAATTTGATTTTGTATTTCAATTGGTATTTGTACTCCCACTCTTTATGATTAAAAAATTGTATTTTTAAACATATGATATCAACATCAAATTATATGTTTTCAAAATGAAATATATTCTTACAATTGGTATCAAATTTGTGTTTAGACATTCAAAATTTGTTATGTTGTTTTACAATTGGTAATTTGTTATGTTTAATTACAATTGGTATCTCAAAATGTTGTTTAAAGAAAATATTCAAAGTTTTGATTTGTATTTCCTATATGCAAGGAGAGCTTAACATCTCTCTTACATATAGATTCATGTTGAGTATATTATAAATTGAGGAGCTTGACAACTCTTCTTTATATGATATACGGTGTAGGGGGAGCTTCACATCTCCTCTTATGTATTACATAATATGTGTTATGTGAATTGGGGCTTGTCATCCTTTCTTCATGTAATGCATATGTGTAGGAAGCTAACTTAGCGTCTTCCTCTTCATGAATGTATATAGCATATAACATATATTGATCCTTGTTTATTGGTATCAAGATGCTTCATTGACATATTTTCTAATTGATATCATGTTTGTAGTCACCCCTTATTGACTTTGTTTTTGTTTTAGACAAAAAGGGGGAGAACATTGTCTTTTATGTTTTGTTTGACTAAAAGGGGAGAAAGATTTTTAACCCCTCATTTTATCTATGGTTTTGATTGTTTACCTCTTTGTTGATGATTGACAAAAAGGGGGAGAAGTATTTGTGTTTTATATGCATGCTTATGTTTATGCATATATTATGTTTTAATCTCAAGAATATTAAACATGAAACATGCACATGCATAATAAAAAAAATAAGTTTAATAAGTTTAATTGATTTATAGAGTTTGCTTTGTAATTGGTATCTAGAGCTTATTTTGTTTTGAATGTCCATTTGATATCTAGAACCATTTTCATGTTTAATATTCATTGCATATATTTATTGTTTATCCCTATGCATGAGTTAAGGGGGAGCTTCTTTGAAGCTTAACTTTAATCCATGCATATATAACTCCATGAGTTTTGTCATCATCAAAAAGGGGGAGATTGTTGGCCCAATGGCCTTCCACTCTAGTTTTGATGATGATCAACACTCATGTAGTTATGTTTACTAATATTCTTGTTTTTCTAAGTTTCAGATCATTAACAGGATATTAGTTGGTGATTAGCTTCAACAAGGAGTTTAGAAGCTTTTCATGTTGATTCCGGTGCCAAAGCTTAAAGATCATACCTTTGCACTTGGAGGATCACGCGTTTGGGATCGAGTCTACTTGAAGATGGAAGATCGACAAGAAGACTTAGGTATCCTAGTTTAGATAGAGTTTTAGATCCATTTGTAAAGCTTAGTTTAGTTGATATGCTCAAGTGCACAAAACACACACGTTTCATGATTTGGTTTTTGGTTTTTCATGAATAGTTTATCAAACAAGTTTAAATTGATATATGTATAGTTGCTTCATTCTATACATGCATGCTTAATTTTTTAAAACAAACTATTTTTGACTATCCTATTCATGTTTTGGAAAATTCTAGTTTGATAAAATACAAGTTTTGTTTTTGATAAAATTGGCAAGACACAAAAATGAATTGATATGATTGATATATGTCTTGAAATTTTTATCACAAGTTTGGTTATCAAAGTAAAATGATAAAATAAGTTTTAGAAAAACATATTTTTAGAAAAACAGTTTTTTATGTGATTAAAACTATTTTTTAGATTTACTGTGAATTTATGGATTTTTATTGAGTGAAAAGACCTATTTTCAAATCCGTATCTGTGCAGTTCTGCACTGTGCCTGCCAGGCCAGTACGGTCGACCGGACCGGTCGACCGCACCAAGTGGCCGGTCGACCGGGTCGGTCGACCGATGTGCACAGACGTGCACGCTGGCTACACATTGTAGTCGGTCGACCGGACCGGTCGACCGAGTTGAGAGTTCAACTCTCAGGATGTTTCGGTCGACCGGGGCCGTCGACCGCTAGTGCCCAACGGTCACTTTTCTGACCGTTGGCGGTCGACCGGGCCGTCGACCGACGCCTGTCAGAGCTGCCAGCTCAGCTCTAACGGCTAGTTTTCTGTTTGGCCTATATAAACTCCTCTCTTTGGGGATTTTGGCCAAGATTTTTAAGAGGAAAAATTCCAGTTTTCTGAAGTGTTTAAAAGAGTTTTAAAAAGTAGTTTTTGGGCTTTAAACTTCTAATCTTTATTGTTTTGGGTTTTTGAAAATCAAAGAGAACTAAGTTTTGGGATTTTGATTTGATCTTTTATTTCTATCATATACAAGAGATTTCCCAGTAGTTTTTCTTTGTTGCTTGTTTCCAAAAACACTTAGTTTCCACACTTGAGCCATATCTTCTATCTTAAACTATTAGGATCTTGTTTTTGTGAAAAAAGAGAAAGAGAGTGTTTGAGGTTGTTGTTGTAAACCTCTAAGTTGTACACCCTTATTCTTGTTGTATCCCTCTTCGGTAGAGGTGATCGGGTGATTGGTTTGTGAGCCTCTTAGGTAGAGGTGTTTGTTGTAGTTGGCTACGGGCCGTATCCCTCTTCGGTAGAGGTGGGTTGTGGTTGTATAGCCTCGGTGGCTTTGTAAGGTTGAGAGAGGAGTTTGGTACTCCTATAGTGGATTGGGAAATCCTACACGGTGGTGTAGGCGGGGATGTAGAGCAAGGTGCTCGAACCTCGAAACAAATCTCGGTGTTTGCGATTGCTCCCATTGTCTCTCTTACTCTCTCTCTTTACATTTGTGCAAAGCATCATTTCATACAAGCATCATACTTTCATAGCATTCATATTATATACATTGCTTGTGTTGCCTTGCATCTTTCATATTGTAATTTATCCTTGATTGCTTGGCTTGATGTGCGTGCACATATTTTTATTGCTTGGATTGCTTGTGTGTGTGTGCCTAACTTGTACTCATCCAACAAGAGCTTCACATAGCGCCTCAACCCATTTCAAGGGGAATCAAGGGGAGTTAGTCCAGAGCCTCGCAAGGGAATTCGGCTACACTTGTTGTATTGTATTAGTTTGTGCATAATTTGCATTAGCTTCCGCATTTAGCGCACTTAGTTTGCATTGAGATTCTTAGATTAGCAATTACACCTAT
>JAVJIF010024616.1:0-64819 GCA_038442645.1 Agave tequilana
AGGACAATGATCGCCTACGCCTTCAAGAGCTCGAAGCTTTGGACGAGAAGCGACTACAAGCTCAGCAGCATATCGAGCTATATCAAGCTCGAATCTCAAAAGCCTTCAATAAGAAGGTCAAACAGAGAGTCTTCCAGAAAGGAGACCTGGTCTTAGCCATCAGACGACCGATGATATGACGCACAAGACCAAAGGCAAATTTCAGCCTAAATGGGAAGGACCGTTGTAATAGAAACAGTCTATTCAAACGGAGCATACCGCCTCGCGACTGCAGAGGGCGACCTACTCATGATGCCGATCAATGGCAAGTTCTTAAAGAAATATTATCCTTAATCAAGGATCCTTCTCTTGATCAAGTTAACACTACACCTCTGATCAAGATCTCCGTGTCTGGAGCACACACAAAGAGAGCCTTTCTCTTCCTCCAAGTGAGGTCATACAGCCGAAAACCAACAGGAACCTGGCCGCGCACCGGTTATCCTAAAGGGAATCAAGGTTATGCAGACATTAACCTAATATCCAATATCCTTTAACGATTAAGGATAGAGGAAAATGTTGGCCTATAAGCCCAACATAAGTCCTCGACAACTCATCATGCTGAGGGGAATAGCATGGTTAGCCCAACTCAAACGGTAGTTGGTAAAGGCATATCAAACCCGTTGACAGCTGGGGATTTGCTAAAAATCCTAAGGGACCAGTTCCCATTTGATTCCCTCTCCAAAGTCACTTACCAATTCTCATCCATAGGATGGTAAGGCCACATATATTCCGCTGTTATGTTAACATTAAACCTATGACAGCAGTTCCCTCATCTCTCTCCGAGAGAATGAGACCTCCAAAGTCACTTACCAATTCTCATTCATAGAATGGTAAGGCCACATATACATTTCGCTGTTACGTTAAAATTAAACCTATGACAGTGATTCTCTCGTTTCTTCCCGTGGAAACGAGACTTCTCCCAAATTCTACTACAAACTCGATACTATTGACATTTACAAAAGATAAGTATCACCAACCTTGAGCTTGGTGGCGTCTCATTCGGTTATGTCATTGCGACCTCTGAACCAGCAGACAGCTAAGTCTCAATTCCAAGCCCTGTTGACATTTACAAAAGACAGGTCTCGATACTTATTGACATTTACAAAAGATAAGTATCACCAATTTTTGAAGCTTGGTGGCGTCTCATTCGGTTATGTCATTGCGACCTCTGAACCAGTAGACAACCGAGTCTCAATTCCGAGCCCTGTTGACATTTACAAAAGACAGGTCTCGATACTCGTTGACATTTACAAAAGACGGGTATCACCAATTTTTTGAAGCTTGGTGGCTTCTCAACCAGTTATGTCATTGCGACCTCTGAACTGGCAGATAGCCAAGTTTCATCTACCATTGAGCTTAGTAGCGTCTTAATCGGTTATGTCATTGCGACCTCTGAACCAGCAGACAGCTAAGTCTCAATTCCGAGCCCTGTTGACATTTACAAAAGACAGGTCTCGATACTCGTTGACATTTACAAAAGACGAGTATCACCCCCTCTGAAGCTTGGTGGCTTCTCAACCAGTTATGTCATCGCGACCTCTGAACTGGCAGATAGCCAAGTTTCATCTACCATTGAGCTTAGTAGCGTCCCAATCGGTTACGTCATTGCGACCTCTGAACCAGCGGACAGCTAAGTCTCAACTTTGAGCCTGTTGACACTTACAAAAGACAGGACTCACCGATGCTTGCTGACATTTACAAAAGGCAAGTATCTCCCCTTCAGCCCCGCAAAGAGCTAACCACGGGATCGCTGACGTCTTAATCGGTTATGTCATTGCGACCTCTGAACCGACGGATAGCCACGTCTCAAAGATTACGTCCTCAAGCAAGAACAAGATGGAGATTCAACAGAAGCCAAAACAAAAGAAAGAATTTCCATTAATTCAAAAAGATGGAGACACATGGAGGCACGTATACAATGACCTACAGCATACACTGTATGATCTGAGCCGCTCTCCGAGGGCGTTTAGCCTCGTTTTCCTATCATCAACAGCCTGGGCAAGCGCTTGTGACCTCAGCTCAGCCTCATCAAAGTCCACCGCCTGGGCCAGACGAGCTTCACCTTCCGCCAAAGTTGCCCTCTGTGATAACTCCTGCGCGCGCAAACTCCTCACTCTGAGCTCTGAGCTCTTCAAGCCGCGCGGTTTCCTCAAGACGCACGGTATGGCCTTGGATAAGAGGAGATTTGCTTTCCTGATCATCTCCTCAGCCTTCGCAATCTTATCCTCAGCACCAAGAAGAGCACTAGTGGAGGCGTCAATTGCACTTCCAACTTTCGCTTGCTTGTTTCCAAGGATTTCAAATCAAAGGAGATGGCCTTAACAGCCTCTTAAGCAGTAAGCCGGGCCTCGTGCTTTGGGCAACAAGACAGGCGAGCTGCTCATCAGCTAAGGACGCCGGGTCTGAGCGATAGAGACGGCGCCACTCCTCTACAGCCTTCTCAAGTTCATCCACCAGGAGTTCTAAAGCAGCAGCCTGATGATACCCCTCAAAGTCCCGAATGCTCTCAATGTCACGGGAGAGGACCACCTTCAGCTTTGAGAACGGTATAGGCGAGCCCTTCAAAATTAGGTCGATAGTTCGCTCCAAGCTTCTATAAAAGCTATCGACCAGGTCACCTATGTAATCATTCTCGGCCTCAGCCATTTCTGGCAGGGAGGCAACCTCGGAATAGTCCACCAGCCTGGTCGACGCCATCGCAGAAGAAGCAGCGGGAACACTGACAGTTGCAGGGCTAGCGAAGGCGATCTCGGCGGAGTCCTCATCGAAACTAGCACGCCAGCCACCGCGGAGGTAGGACTGGCAACCACCGCTTGAGCAGCAGGCTCAACCACCAGGGTTGGAGAAGTAGGGCTCGCAATCACCCTCAATGCCGCACTCGGCAAAACAGTCCGCACCTCACTCGTTGATGTGATTGGGAGTGAGGATACCTCCGGCACTACCGCCCCTTCAACCTCTGGTCCTTCAGCTGATTTGGGCCGATAAGAAGGCAGGTCGCCGTACAGCGCGTCCAACACAGCAGCATCCGCTGTGGCCGAAGTGCTCATGTCACCTCTCGATCCCTCAGGAAGATCTACCGGCTCCCTTGAAGCTGATGCGTCTTGAGGCCGAACACCTGTAACAAGACTACGGTTAGTCGGGACACTACATACAGAAAAAAGCCAAGAGGGTACGACAATACCAAAGGATGATGTTGCCTCGAACGTCTCGTCTGCCGCACCAGTCTCCAGAGGCTCCATCGAAAAATTTTTGGCAGAATCAACACGAATAGCCGGCTCGTTTTCACTTGCCGAGTATCCTGTGGACCACCCGATAGAGCTCGATGTCTCAGGACTCCCTTTAGAAATCCCAACGCCTGAAGGACCAACATCAGCCGCGCCACTCCCAGACTCTTCCGAGTGAGCAGGGGAACCGGCTGCAGCCCCATAAGTGAATAGGGGATCATAATGTTCCCCTTGCTCTTCAGCCGTCTCGGCTCCTGCAACAAGAAGCAAAGGATGAGTTATTCGAAACACACCAAAAGCATTATATGAACAAGGGTAACTTCACCCAGACCTAGAGCGAATTCACCGCTAGTCGGTTCAGCAACCGACGGTTCAACCGCTAATGGGGCAGCAGGAGGAATCGCTGTAGAGGGATAACCCTCTACGACAATCGTAGGAGCTTGACGACGGGGCTTCTTCGCCAACGATTTCCTACGAGAGCTACCCGCTCATTTTCTCTTGAAGTGGACGTCAGAATCCTCTTCTTCTACTCCTTCCACACGTCGTGGGGAAGATGTCCCATCACACCAGAACCGGCCGCAGGAGTATCAGCTCCAGCCCCCGCCTTGAAGCGAGGACTCCCTGCATCAGAAGCCTCGCTGTCATCCACAGCAATGAATTCTTCCAAGCCGGGGACACGAACCCGTTTGCCTTCTCTCTTATCAGAGGCTTTCCGCTTCAGTCGCTGAGAGATTAACTTCACACCCATACTATTGACATTAAATCCAGGAGGTGTGGAGTTGGAAGCCGCGTACCACTGGCAAAAGCATAGGGTCGTCGAGAGACCGGGGTCCTGCAGCGGCGTGCGTAGCCACGCCCCAGTGCCATCCGCAGTAAAGAACCGCCAGGCACGGGCCCCATCAATGAGACTCCCCATGAAAGCCAGGTCCGAATTGGGGTTGCCCACATACAGCTGGTCGTACCTGAATTGGCGGGCAAATCGACTTGGGACGTAGGGTTCCAGGTAGCAAGTATCCCCACTCCTGTACAGCAAATGCGAGGGCCGGATGCTGACCAGCCACTCGAAAACGCCCCGACTCATGGGAGACTGCCCTGACTCCGCATCTTGGAATTCCTCGTTGTATCCTGCGCCCCAATGCGAGGAAAACAGCAGAACAGGCTATAAGCGTCATGACGACGCACTAACTTACGGGCCTCGGCCACGTAGGCTTTCATCCAAGAGCAACCTTCGAATCGGCGGAGAAGAGCCGTTCGAAACCCCTGCGGAGGATCTTCCCCAGCTCCAATCAAAGTAGGGCAGTGTAAGGCGAACCACGCCATCAAGTAGGTGTACGGTAGACCCACCCTAGGATTGGGTCCATCGCAAGGAAGGATAGCACTCTTCCCACGTCTTGTCGCCGGTGGCCTGCAGAAAGCCTCCGTTAGTGCGCGAAGGCCTCTTTGAATACAGCACACCATGGCCGGGAGAAGACCCAGACGGTGGCCGTGGGCCAAGCGAACGGCGCGTAGCAGAACATTCGGGTGGACGATGTCACCCGAGGAAGAAGGCACAACACACTTCTTTAACCAAACGGTTAAGAAACCGGCCAGCAGCGCCTTCCCGAGAAACGCTGGTTCAACTCCACTAAGGGTTAACTTCGCACTGGAGCAAAGTACGGACTTCGCACAATCCTTCAAAGACATTCGCCGAGAGGCTTACCTTAGCCCTCTAAAAAGACGCTGACATGCCAGTCTCGCGAAGATCACTCAAAGAAAGGACTATGTCCTTAACTCCGCATACGGTTTAGCCCCGCTATGGCCAAATCTTCAAAGAAAGCAAGCGAAGATCAGATGATTAGAAGATGAACTTTCATTGATTAAAAAAAAAAGAAGAGTACATTGATTACATCGAAGTTGTGTTTCATACAACACACCCAGTTGCTCGACAGGGTAATTTGTGCAAAAAAGCATACAAGTGGTTTTATCCGCTTCTAAGTCAAACCGACTGGACAGAGGAGGCCTTCCTCCTGCACAAGGCTATAATCAGTGGTGCAGCAAAGACACGGTCATTATTCTCCACAAAAATGGCAGGTCTTTCCAGGCCATTTTGTTGAAGCCTGGCAATAGAAACCTATCACCGCCAACACGATAGATCACGTATAATGGGAATCGGCAGTGGAACCAGTGATCTAACGGGTGTGATGTCCGCCTTTCCAAAGTGGATCGCCCCCAAAGGCCACCAAAGTTGAAAGTTGGCAATGATGCCGGCAAACCCACAGGCAGCGCCTACTATCTTGAAGCGGATCATCTCCGACAAAGCGGCTACCAGCCTCACCTCAGAACGAATCATCTCGGATGGGAGGCTGCCAATAGCCTCTGGGACATGCACCGCTGCCCGAATTATTCCTCCTGCTTAAAAGTAAAGCTTCAACCGGGGAAGCATAATGCAATTTTATGGTTCCTTCCATCAAGTCACAAGATTGGCGAGCATAGCCCACTGCAAGGCAAATCAGAACATATTAGCAGTTAAGCACAGAAAAAACTGCAAATCAGAATCTTTTGGGTCAAAGCAATCCAATTTCAGTAAAGCAGAGGATAAGCCTCGCTTGCACAACATTGATGGGCTGGCTCAGCAAACGCCAAGTCCTAGCTTCGCCTATATGGCTAAACCAGACTGATCCCGTGGGATACAGTCTTAGCCTCGCCTATATGACAAGACTGGCTCAACTATTGAAGAGACCAAGTCCCAAGTTCTGCTTGTGTAGCAGACTTAACATGCAATGATCTTCCAATGATCAGGTCAAGATGATAGCTTCACTGGGAAGCTATGCCAAAATCCTTCTCTGCAGATCAGTTAAATAGAGAACAGGGGAAGCTAATCCCTAAAGCAGCTGCCAAAGCTGAATTAAGGGAGATGAATTCCCTAAAATCGGTGAAGTCGTTGAATGATCAAGACTTACCGGTCCTTGGTCGGATAATGACCAGAGTGGGCATTCCCACTAGTTCAGAGATCTGAGTTTCTCTTTCAAACCAAGAGAAGAGAAGAGAGGCAAAGCACTTCTCTTCAGAAAACCTCAAGTGTCCTATTTATAGGCCCCATGGCCTGAGCGCTGCCGCCTCAAGCGTGGAAGCACGAGCGCATTTAAGGCATTTATCACGCCTTGAGAAAAGGGACGGTCTCCCTTGGAACCGTGCAAAGGGAGAAACGTCTCCCTCATAAAGGCACTTATTGCGCCTTGAAGAAAGGGAATATCCTCCCTCGAAAACGTGCAAATCGGAGAATATCTCCCTCGATCAGCACGAAGAAAGGAGTAATCCTCCTCGTAACCAGCCCACGGCAGTTGATCTCGGGAAAGCGACATGCCCTCCCAAGCGAACATGTCATCAGAAGCCCAAATGCGGGGCTACTAGCTGCGAAGCTACCCAGTCTACATGATTCCTCGGTGAATCTACATCCCAAAGCAGGATTTAAAGCGAAGCTGAACTCAACCATCATGGCGACGTTCATACTCCACACACCACCAATCAAAGCAGTTCAAAGTATTTCGAAGTCTGAGCCATTGCAGAATTCTGAAAACTTTGAAGGGGGTCTTGTTGACAATTAAAAAAGACAAGATTCTTATTGGTCCGAACAATGTCTAAACTTGTTGACATTTATAAAAGACAAGTGACAGACGAGCTGAAGACCAGTTTTTCACCCATCTCCGAGGGACAAGGAAGCAACTTGGACTCTACTGATCCAGCAAGCAGACAGTGAACCCGGATTGTTTCTAAACAGACCTCAGCAGGTCTAAGGTGCTAGCACTTAGCATCACACGAGCCCAAAGGGATAGCCTCGCTTGAGAGGCTAATATCACTCGACTTCGCCTCGAAGCCATCCAAAGCCTCGCCAGGAAGCTAACTCGTAAACTTCGCCACAAAGGACTTCCAGCTCCGCCAAAGGGTTTCTTTCGGACTTCGCCAGAAGCTGCCTCTAGCTCCGCTACGAGCTCAATGCGGACGGCTCCGCTATGAATCTGCCACGGTCAACCTTTGACCAATCAAATCTCCAGATGAGATCGGATCCAATCAGATCAAATCTAATTAAGATCAAATCAGAGATCAAATTTGGCAGTTGATTGCCACAATCTCTTGACTCTTCCAAAACGAGTAAGAGGATCAGGGGAAATCCTCCAACGATATGGAAAGGATCGAGAAGGTCAACCGACCGGCCAATTCTAGCTTCGCAGAAGCTGATCTTAGCCTCGCAGCAAGGCTACTTTCCAGATTTTAAACAGATTCGATTCAATCTGTTTCCATATCTTCAAGGACGATTATACCCTTGCTCTCCCTATAAATAGCCCGCCAGGGGTACAAGGAGAGGGAGAAACATAAGAGGATCGATCGATCAAGACACAGAGACATACAAGAGGACTCCACAAGCAGAGGCTTCTTCATAACGCACCGTGCGTTCTCGAATTCAGAGACCTTTTAGAGAATTGCTTTCTCTATCCAGGGTGTTGATACCCTAACATCATCCTTCTTCTCAAGGAATCTCCGGAACCAGGCAAGAAGGAATTCCTAATTGAAGGTGATTTTGAGAAGCAGCAAGAGGGTTCTACCAACCTTCTGTTCTCTGATTCCCCGAACCAGGCGAGAAGGGAATCTCATCGCTCGCATCGTCAAAGGGACAAAGTGGTCGCGCGCTGACCAGACTCCTATCGGCACACTTCTCCAGAATCTCTGAGGAGATCTACTTGTAATCTTTTTTAAGAATACTTGTAATTTAGCTCCTCAAACTCTTTTTTGTAAGTTTTCCCCCTTTGCAAACATAATGGAAAACAAAATCCTTATTTTCTTCTTTTAGTTCAAAACTCTTCTTTTTCGAAAGATTATATTTTTCTAATAATTTTTCACATACAATTGATAGTTCTTCATTCAAAGTATTTGGATCGACATATTCATCACACGAAGAACTAGCATCATCACCATCTAATTGAGTTTCCGAGTATACCTGAAGGGAGTCATTCCCTTGAACCATGTAGCATTGTTGCTCGGATTCTCCACTAGATTCATCCTCAGTTTGGATTGGCAATTGAAGCTTGGAGGAGGTCAACGTGTTCCACACTGCAAAGGCGGAATCACAGTTAGAAACTAAGCACAGATATTCTTTATTAAGCGTGCTTCTAAGTGCCTCAAGGGCTTGTGCATTGGCCTCTATATGATTGCTATTACCAAGATAGGATTTCTTGGTGGCGGCAAGGAAAACATGCAAGCCTAGGGTCTTTAAGTACATGGACATCCTAAATTTCCACATGTCAATGTTGGAGACATCAAACATGGGAGGTGATAAGCAATCCATGAGTGTGTGTAAACAAGATAAGTGTGAAAATGCAAACTAGATTAGCAAACAAAGATCACACTCCTAGGTGGTTAAACCTAATATCAGGAGCATAGGCTCTGATACCAATTGAAGGTACACCTAGAGGGGGGGTGAATAGGTGTACGGCTAATCTAATGAACTAAAAGCGAAAATTAAAACTAAATTGCAACTATACTTAATGCAACCAACGAGTGTAGCCAAATTCCCGGTGAAGGGCTCTGGACTAACTCCTCTTGATCTCCTCTTGATTCCTCTGAATAAGAGTTGAGGCGCTATATGAAGCTCTCGTGGTTAAGCACAAGTGAGGCACACACAAACAAACCAAGCATATAATATATGATATGACAATATGAATGATGCAAGGCACAAATAAAAGAGAGAGAGTTAGAGTCAATGGATCAAACACAAACAACGAGATTTGTTTCGAGGTTCGAGCACCCAGCTCTACATCCCTGCCTTCACCCAGAAGGATTTTCAATCCACTAACTTGTCCACACAGGACTCCTACACAGGGAACCTCCACCGAGGATTTGGGGCAATTACAACCGGGAGTACATAACTCTTCTCTCAACCGAATACAACCTCTCACAGAGGCAACACAAACACCACCTCACACAAGAGGGGTAGGCCCTTAGCCAAACAACCACAATCCACCTCACACAAGAGGGATACACAACCAATCTCCACCTCTCACTAGAGGGAGCCAACCACCACTCCAAGATCAACCTCTACCCAAGATGGATATAACAAATAAGGAGGGTTTACAACTAGGTGGTCTATCTCAACCACAAACAACTTCTTCCACAAATAAAAGATCCTAATAGATAGGATAGAATGATATGGCTCAAGTTTGAAAAATCAAGATGTTGGAAAACAAATCACAAGGAAAAATACTTGGGAAAACAACTTAGAATTTGATGGAAAACAACTTAGAATTTGATAGAAATGAAGAACAACGCAAATATCCCAAATCTATATTTTTCTTTGATTTTTTCAACTCTTGAAAACAAAAAAAGAATGATCTTTAAAACCTATAAACTCTTTTGAAAACAAGCTTTTAAAAACACTAGAGAGTAGGAAATTTTTGGCTCAAAAATTCTTTTTCAAAAACTCTCTCAAATGGGGCATATAAAGGCTCCAAGAAAAACTAGCCGTTGGGGCTGTTTTTCAGCCCAGACGGCTGTTGGTCGACCGGCCCGGTCGACCACACCCTGGAACAGAGAGCAGAGCTCTCTGCCGGTCGACTGGGGCTTTTCAGAGAGCAGAAGCTCTCCGGCAGTCGACCGACTCGGTCGACCGGCCCTCCAGCCAGAGCGGGCGTGCACGTCTGTGCACGTCGGTTGACCGACTCGGTCGACCGATTCGGTCGACCGACTTCAAGCACGGTCGACCGATCCGGTCGACCGGCAGAAACCAGACCAGACTAATCTAGGGATTGAAAACTTGGTTTTTATTTGTCAAATAAATCCCATAAAATCTCTAAAAATTCACAAAAATAAGTTCTTGTATTATCTTTGAAATATAAACTTGTTTGAGAAAAAATCAAACCAAGTTACAAACATGTTGAACTCTTTTTGTGATAAGGAAATTTTGCCGAAAACCAAAATCCGTATTTTCCAAAACTTGGATTTTTGAATTGAAAATTCGTTTTGTCCAAAACTCATCCAAATACAAAAACATGATATTGAAACAACTTTAAGCATGTTGTATATGGATATGCTCCAATATACATGTAATAGATATATATCAATGTTTTGATATTAAATCCGAAAATATGTTTTGTTAAAATACAAAACCTAAATACATGAATAGGTTATCAAAATAAGTTTGTCTAAGTCTATGAAGCATACATGTATATAGAATAATTCTAATATACATTAAACCATGTAAACTTATTTTGATACTATCTATTCATGAAAACCAAAATCGGTTAAACCAAAACTGAAAACTAATATCCAAAACATGAAACATGTGTGTGTTGTGAACTTGAGCATACCACACTATCTAATCTTTACAATTGGATCTAAAACATAAACTAAACTAAGTACCGATGTCTTCTTGACGAACTCCGTCTTCAAGCCGACTCGATCCAAACCGTGATCCACCGAGCTTGACTCCAACGAGTGCTATATAAGATCTTTAATGCTCGGGCTCTTGAATCACCATGTGAAAGGCTTCAAAACTCCTTGGTTGAAACTAATCACCTACTAATATCTTGGTTAAAGATCTGAAACTAAACATCACAAGATTATTAGTAAACATAACTACATGAGTTAATCATCACCAAAACTAGAGTGGAAGGCCTTTGGGCAAACAATGCACACGTGCATGTGGTATCGGATATTTTCCCGATAGCTGAGTACTCTTCCCTTGTTGCACACGTGCACACACACACACACACACACGTGTACATGTATATTTTGACATGTGCATCCATATTTCATGTTCCATGCATTTTTAGAATTTTTCTGTAATTGTTAGAATTTATCTGGGCATTTTTAAAATTTTCTGGCATTTTAGGAATTTTTTGTATATTTATAGGATTTTCCTGTATTATAGAAATTATCTGTATATTTTAGAAATTTTTTGTATTTATAGAATTTTTCTGTGTATTCTAGAAACTTTCTATGCATTTAGGAATTTCCATGTAATTTTAGGAATTTCATGTAATTTTCTGGAATTAAAAAATATTTTCTGCAATTATCTGTATTTTTGACATTTAAGACTAACAGTGGTGCAGGTTGCAGATAAAGACCTTTGGGATGAACTTCCCTTCTGGGATCGTAGTCTTAGGAGACCCCTCCCGGTTATCCAAGGGCAACAGGTCGGCGCCACCGCCCACTACCATTAGGGTTTCGTGGTAGCCGGATAGGGGGTTCTATGCCTCGGATGCTCTATCCGTTCTGGAATATCATCCGAGAGACCGCTTTGCAGATCACCGATTACCTTTGGGTTTCATGGTGATTGGGGGCAGAGGATACCCAACTCAGGAGTACAATATGGAGCTTGTGGCTGTGTTTTTTATTTATATATTATTGATTGCCTGTGTGTGATACTAACACCTTCTACAGGTACTTATACAGCCTCTGGGCTTAACCGCTATGCGGTTTATACCACAAGCCCCGGGCTTTAAACTCTCTGAGGTTTTGATGGCTAGCTCCATTTTTAGTAACGCCTAGTAGGCGTACTTAGCACTTAGCATTTTGTTCACTAAACTCATTAAGGTGGAACTCTGCCGGATTTCAGACTCGTAGTCTAAGCCGAGTCATTCCTGTAGCTCCGCCTAGCGTTTTAGTGATTAAACACTATTCGCTTATTGTGCTCCAGCACTGCTTTGCTCCGCTTGTATGTGCATAGCTGTAGTGCTGCTTTTATA
Organism: Agave tequilana; assembly: GCA_038442645.1. NCBI lineage: Eukaryota > Viridiplantae > Streptophyta > Magnoliopsida > Asparagales > Asparagaceae > Agave > Agave tequilana. The sequence goes on from JAVJIF010024616.1 coordinate 11,981, forward strand.
TTATTCACTGGATACTGATACTGATATTGCTTCAGATTTTGACATGGATTACCTGGCTTAACATCTATTATTGATACCTGATACTGACATTACATCTGACATCGACTGACATTGACATCTCATATACTGACTACAGAACATATACTGATTATTACATGATACCATAAATTCTGATATATTACATTACACATTATCAAACTTGATACCGTAACTCCTAACTGAATATAATACTTGAATCATGATTATCGCCTTACGGGGAATCACTACTGAATTTTGATACATGATACTCCTGTTACTGCTTTGGTATGTGAAAACTAAGTGCCATGTGAAACAACACAGGGGCCACCTCTAGAATCCCATACCTGATGTGTGGAACAAAGTGCCACATCACATGTCCTAGTGATGGGGGCCACCACTTGAATCCTTGAAGGCCACCTCTTGAATCCCACATCTCCTGATTAATTTTCTCCTGATATTGTATTCCTATTGATCCCCGTAAACAATCATGAACGTACACTGAGAATTGTATAATGAACTAGTTATATTAACGGACTCCACATACACTTGGGATAGGAGAGACTGGTGTATTAAATGCATGACTTCATAATGGTTCAATGTTGTAACTACTCTACCAGATCCACCTGAGGCCATAGGGGACCGTTAGAGTGAACTGGCACCCCTGACTTGATTAATCCTGTTACTATTTCAGTTAACAGCCGGTTCTGAGAGCCAAATCCAGATGTCTTGAGACCATTGTCCCGGGTATGCACGAGGCCCATTATGAACCTGATACAGTTGATCCCCATCAGTTTTAAAAAACCTAACTCGTCTTATTCATATGTGAATGTATGTGTCCCAAAAATACATACCAATACATATGGATCAGATGAAAAATAAGAATGTAACAACCCAACAGTAATAATGTTAGGAACGTGTGCCATTTGGTCTCTTCTTTATTCGGATTCTGTTATGCTCATATCAGATTTGAGTAAGTTCTATTAGGGTCTATACTCTGGTATTACTCTGATATGAACTGCCAGTGTTCGGCGACACTGGTAGGGAAATGATTAAAATGTCAAACGGTACTGATAATCATTCTTGTATAATTAAAATACCAATACCCGAATTCCAAATTTAACTTCCATTCCTAATATTACATGATATCTGATACCCCTGATACTGATATTCCTGATACTGACTGACACATGTACTACTGATATACATATACTTACTTGATTACAATATAGTACATGATTCCATAAATATGACATGACAACACCATCGATATACCAACTCTCAGGAACTCTAGTTGTATATGCCCAATTGATGGTGAAGTGAGGCATATGGTATATACATGAGGGTTTTCTTGTTTGGATTATCCCTTCGATGTACTAAACTTAAGGTTATACATTAGTTTTACCTACATTTACATTGTACATAAACAATTAATAAATTACATATGCTTTTATTGATATGATTTAAACATGATTTCATACATGCATAAACATGTTTCCACATAATTCCATTTATTTTCAGTATATGTGTATTTGCTTTGGTGCACGCCTCTTGGCTTTCTTATGTACTCGCTGGGTTGTGTTCTGACAACCCTGAATCTGCATGTCCAGATTCTGGAGTTTGGACATTGGTGAGTCCCGTGTGCAGTAGCAAGTCCCAGAATCGGAACCTAGCAGAAACTTTGGAACGTATCAAATGATCTTCCAGATTCATCTCCTATATCAGATTCTCGAGATTCCTATTCAACTCGGGAGCATCTTCCAGTTCTATATTTTGTTAAGCTCCTGTAATTCTTATTTTGTACGATCAACTGATATAATATTGGATCATATGCTGTGATAACACTGTACTTGAACGGTAATGTTGGCATGTATATTACCACTATGCTTTCATACTCTGGCTCCTGATTGTACTGTTATGCTTAGCGTATGTATGTGAGGATATTTTTGCCCTCCGTATGTACGTTATAATAGCATTTTCGTACCTGGTGGGGGCGAGGCGGGACGTTACAGGTTGGTATCAGAGCTTAGGTTGAGCTCTCCCACCTTCAGTACAGCCAGTTAGCAGATTAATGTGATATTAATTTGCAGCTGGAGTAAGAATCAGAATTATACATTACAATTCCAAGTACAGGTTATCTGTCCTTCCTGATAATCTTCTTTTGCCTCCAGAAATCTTTTCATTCGTCCATTTTTCAGATCTCACTATCCCGACCTTTTCTATTCCAAGTCGGTAAATCTTTCTGATTATTCTCAATATCTTACAATATTGGTATTTTTCATCAACACCATTGTATCTTGCTGTAATCGCTACTTTAAACCTTTATGTGTACACCTCCCTCCTTAACGAAATTACGAGGACACAATTTTGCGAGGTGGGAAGAGTGTAATACCCTGATTCCAGAATATGTATCCTTTTACGGTTTTTGATGTTTTGAATTTGTACATGTCATTTCATGTGCGTATTATTCTCCATTTGACCCGAAAATTTACACGAGACTCTGCACTCGCATTAAATTCTACTCTTGAACTTTCATAATTTTCTTTTTAAATAATTATTTAATTAAATATTTTCTCTCTCATTCTATTTTTCCTTTTCTTTCTTCTTTAAATTCATTTCTTTTACAATGATCTTCATTTTAATTTTTACACTATTTTTCAAGGGACTTTTACATATAAACCCCAACAATCTAATATTTGCATCTTCATTTCTTTTTCTTTTTTTCCTTTTCCTTTTCTTTTCTTTCTCCATTTATCTAGAACCTTCCATGGCTTCTTCAGGAAGCCAAGGCTTTGGCTTCTCAAAGAAGCCTCTCCCTCCATATTTTCATCTTCCTCACCTGCCCATAACCATAGCCGACCACCTCGCTCTCCTCCACCTTTCTTGAAATAAGGCTAGAGGGGAAGGGGGTGAATAGTTGTACTAGCTAATCTAATAACAAATGATACGGAAATTAAAACTCAATTGCAACACACTATGTGTAACCAAAGAGTGTAGCCGAATTCCCGGTGAAGGGCTCTGGACTATCTCCTGAGATTCCTCTAGATTAAGAGTTGAGGTGCTATATGAAGCTCTCTTGGTTCAATATAAGTATAGGCACACACAATATATATATAGCATATGAATATGTACAATATAAAGTAATATAAGATATAAGAGAAAAAGAGTTAAGAGATAGTGGATCAAACGCAAACAACTAGATATGTTTCGAGGTTCGAGCCACTGCTCTACGTCCCCGCCTTCACACAGAAGGATTTCTACTATGTCCACACAGGACCTTCTACAAAAAGACCTCCACTGAGGAATTACAATACGACACTTGTAGTACACTACTCCTCTCTCAAATAGGATCACCTCTACACAAGAGGGATGGGCAAAAAATCAAAAACACAATCACCTCTACACAAGAGGGATAAGGCACAAAGCCAAAGCTCAAACGCAATCACCTCTGCACAAGAGGGATAAACAAAAAGCCAAAGTAAAGAAGAGATTACAATCTTGGTGATCACAATTGACCACAAATAATATTTGGTAATCACAATAGACCACAAACAATTTTCCTCACATAAACAAGATCCTATAGATAGGATTAGAGATGATAGCTCAAGTATGAGAAAACAAAGTGTTTGAAAAAGAGAATAACAAAGAAAAATACTTGAAAAAAACATCAAATAGATTTGTAAAGAAAGATCAAAACCAATTTCCCCAAGACTTTCTTTTCGTTGATTTTTTTAACACTTTAAAAACAAATAAATGATAAAACTTTTAGGCTCAAAACTCCTTTAAACTTTATGCAAAACACAAAAAAATTGAAAGAAAAGCTATCTAAAAATCTTGTTGAAAACAACTCAAGAGAACCCCTTTATATAGGCTCTCAAGAATATAGCCGTTGGCAGCTAGAAAAGGTCATTTTTGATCTTCCGGTCGACCGGCCGATCGACTGGCCAACGGTCATATTTTTGACCGTTAAGCCATCGGCCGACCACCCGGTCGACTGAGCCTAAAGGCACTTGGCCTGTCTGCCGACCGGTCAGTCGACCGACACTACCGGAGAGTTGGGTAGTTATAGTCGGTCGACCGGCCTTATAGGCTGGCCTTGTGCACGTCCTTGTGCACTTCGGTCGACCAAGTTCTAGTCCAATCGACCGGTCGGTCGACCGTCAGCAAGCTCATGCTAGGTTATAGGGTTTAAAACTTTGTCTTTCTAGCTTCTATAAAATCTCATAAATTCTCATAAAATTCACAAAAATACATTCTTATAAATATTTGAAGATGTGTGACCAAAAATCAACATATATTATATACTATTTGAAATATTTTTTATGATATAAAAATTAAGCTTTAAACAAAAAACTGTATTATCCAAAACTTGGATTTTGAAATGAAGATCCGTTTTCTTCAAAACTTGTATAAATATAAAAACATGATATTGAAACACATTTGAAGCATATTGTGTATGGATAGAATGCGATACACATGTAAATGATATATCTATATATTTTGTCATGAAATCCAAAATAACTTTTGTTAATTACAAAATTCTAAACACATGGAATAAAATCATCAAAATAAGTTTTTCTAAATATATGAAGTATAGATGTATATAGATGAATCTAATATACATTAAACCATGTAAACTTGTTTTGATTCTATCTATTTATGAAAACCATATATATGTATATTCGAAATCTAAAACTGGTTAAACGAAAACTAAACGTATTGAACTTGTGTGTGTGTGTGAACTTGAGTATATCAACACTAGTTTATCGTACATAAGATCTACGCACAAACTAAAACTAAACAAATTGAAGTCTTCTTGTAGAACTCCTTCTCCAAGTCGACTCGATCCAAACATGATCCAATGAGCTTGACTTCATCCGAGTGCTAGATGCGATCTTGACGGCGAGCTCATGAATCTACATGTGTTAGCTCTAAAATTTCTTTGTTAAAACTAAGCACCTACTAAGATCTTGATAGTATATCTGAAACTATATAAATATAAGATCATTAGTACTAAACTATATGAGTTAATCATCATCAAAACTAGAGTGATGGGCCTTTGGGCCAATAAGTTCCCCTTTTTGATGATGACAAAACTCACGGAGTTATATATGCATGGATTAAAGATAAGCTTTATAGAACCTCCCTCTTAACTCATGCATAGCAATAAACAATAAAGATATTTAATAAAGTGCATAAACTAAACAAAAATATATATGCATAAATACCAATATTAAGCATGCATATATAAACTCACTAAATTCTTCTCCCCTTTTTGTCAATTCAACAATAAAGGGGCGGAGACAATCAAACAATAAAGATGTTTATGTGATATATATTCATGAAGAGGAGAGACGTAAAGTTAGTTCCCCTTGCATACATGCATTACATGGAGAAGGGATGACTAGACCCTAACCCACATAAAGCATAATATACAATGTATAAACGGAGATGTTAAGCTTCCCCTACACACATGTATCATGTAAAGAAGAGAGGTCAAGCTCCTCAATGTGAGATACACTCAACATGAATCTATATATAGAGGAGATGTTAAGCTCTTCTTGCATATAGGCAATATATATATCAAACAAATTTTGAAATCACTTATAAAACAAAATTTTGAAATTTTTTATAGTCAACAAAATAAATTATGATACAAATGAAATAAAATAGTAGTTGACAAAAATAAATGTTGGTACCACTTGTAAAGAAACATAAAAATTTTAAGATACAAATAGTAAAGTTTGATACCAACTGAAAGTGAAACATGAAGTACATTTTGATACCAAATAAATACTAAATGAAATCAATGCATAAGCTTGTAAAGATACCAATTAACCTTTAAGAAAAAAATCAAGCTTAACATAAACATAATTTATGCTTTAAAAATTTAAAGACATTATAAAACAAACACAATTAAATCATATATATGTATGTATAAAAATGGAAATACCAATTGAAATTTGAAGCATACATATAAAAGAAATCAAATATGAGTATACAAAATGAAATAACATGAAGATCATGTGTATAACTCATACCTACATCCTATTCATGCACAAGTTTAAAAGATATTCAATAAGAGTATACAAGGCATGGTCGCCCATCCAACCGCCCTTAAGTTGGCAGGGTTTTCAAAAATCATAATTTGAGAATATTTTAATATATTTGAAAATCACTACCAATTGAAGAATAAAGACTAGTTTAAAGATAATTTTAAAAAGTATTAAATCCTTCAAGTAAGGAATAAAACATGAATATATCCATGAAAATATGAAAATCACATGATCATCGACATTCAAAGTCTATAAAGCACAAGAAATTATCATGAATCCAATATCATGAGTAAACACCAAACATAGAGTGTAAGAATCATTTAATTAACAAAATCTTAAAAATAAGGCATTGAAGCTCATATGAATTTTCTTTAATCTCTTTATCAAAAGTAAGAAATAATCAAAACTAAATACGCTTCAAGGTATATGTATGTTTTTGTTGAAACTATAAGTATACATATATATCCCAAACATAAACAAGTCCAAAAAACTTTTTTCATGAAAAGCAAGTGACTTTAAGATAGACATGTATATCTAATAGTTTTAGACAAAATTAACATATACATGAAGATAAACAAATTTTTATGAAAACATATACAAAAATAGGGAATACATGTTAAGATGTAAGAATCATCAAAATAAGGTTATACAAGTACATCTAATAGGTACAATTGAGGAATAAAGCACAAACACATAATAATCAAATGTGGCTCACCAGTTGTATAAGTATAAACACAAGTTTTAACGAAAACTATATATAAACAAGTAATCAAAAATACGAAGTGCAAAATTATAAACAAACATGATCATTAGGGTAAATGCACGTGCTTTAGAGTTAGGATATACACAATAGCTAAACTATAATGAGAACACAAAATAATAGTCCATATAAATATGGGTGTATCTCAAATACTATTTGTATACATCTCAAGTCTAATTAACATTACATTTAACATAAAAAATATGGAAAACATGAAAACCAATATATGCTAAAAATATTCATGTAAAAATATGTAAACAAAATGAGGAGTTAGAGATGGTTACCAAAACCAATAAGGCTAATCTCTAGGTCTTCAAACCATGGTGGTCCTTCTACCAAATATCCTTGAAGGTGATGCATCCAATGTAGTATTCATCAAGCTCAAACGCATCCACCATCAAGGCACCAAAATTCTCACATCAAGTGAGAGCCCACACCTACATCAAATACAATAGGGGTGCATTTTTGTACCCATACCTTTTTGGGTCCATGGGGGTTAGTACCTTTCCTAACCTAAACAAACTTTTTTGCAAAATTTGATTTATGTATTCTATCATAACAAAACTTTGTTAGGTGGCCCTTACGTCCACAATGTGTACAAGTGTACATACTAGCATACAAGGTGTTATGGTGCGAATGTGAGAAACATGTGTATGTCGTGATTGGAGTGCATGAATATGTGAAACTTATTTCTTTGAAATATGGATTCCAATTTCTTATGATCCATAGCACATTAGCTCAAAGTGGAGCCCAAACAATCTACACTTTTCTTCAATATACAAATATCATTATTAATACTTGAAGAAGAAGTGGAGCATGCAACATATTTATTAATAGAAGATGAATCTATAGCAGCATGACAAACATGGGAATAAAAATCATTTTTCAAAGAAATAATTTCCTTGAAATTACATCTAGTTCTTTTGAAATTAAAACAATTTTTTTTAAAAAATCATTCTCTTTAAAATAATTTCAAGTTTTGAAGACAAAACCTCATTTTTCTTCAAAACATCATCACAATCATTTTTATTCTTTAAAATTTTGTTTTCTTTTAAAGTAAGGTCAAGTAAAGTTTTCAAAGAGTCTCTTTCACTTGAAATCTTAACCTTCTCTTGTAAAATCATGTTTAGTTTTGAAAATAAATTTTCATTTTCTTCTTTTAATTTAGAACTCTTACTTTTAAAGATTTGTACTTTGAAAGCAAGTTTTCACAAAACATAGATAGTCTTCATTTAATGCATGTGCATCCATGTTATCATCACAAGAAGAAATAATACTATCATCTAGATGAGTACCCGAATGTACCTCAAGGGAGTCAATCCCTTGGACCATATAGCAAGTTTCGTCGGACTCATCCACCAAGGGTTCCTTCTCCACATATTTTGTCGTCTGTAGCTCGGGAGAGATCAATGTATTCCACACTACATAAGCGGAATCACAATGAGAAATAATAGAAAGATAATTTTTGCTAAGTGTGTGCCTAAGTGTCTCTAAGGCTTGTGTATTAACCTCAATGTACTTGTCATTATCAAGATAAGATTTCTTGATAGTGGCAAGATAAACATGCAATCCTAGGGCTTTAAGGTACATTGACATCTTAACTTTCTAAGTTTGGATGTTAAGAATATCAAACATGGGAGGAGTCATGAAATCCATATGTGTGTGTAAACAAATATTGTAATAAGCTAAAATGAGGATCTTTAACTCAAGGTTGATAGACCTAAATCAAGAGCACCAAGCTTTGATACCAATTGAAATACACCTAGATGGGGGTGAATAGATGTACTAGCTAATCTAATGACAAATGTTGTGGAAATTAAAACTCAATTGTAACACACAATGTGTAACCAAAGAGTGTAGCCGAATTCTCGGTGAAGGGCTCTGGACTATCTCCTCGAGATTCCTCTAGATTAAGAGTTGAGGTGCTATATGAAGTTCTCTTGGTTCAACATAAGTATGGGCACACACAACTGTATCTAGTATATGAATATGTGCAATATAAAATAATGCAAGATATAAGAGAGAAAGAGTTAAGAGAAAGTGGATCAAATGCAAATAACAAGATATGTTTCGAGGTTCAAGCCGTTGCTCTATGTCCCCGCCTTCACACAAAAAGATTTTCACTATGTCCATACAGGACCTTCTATAAAGGGACCTCCACTGAGGAATTACAAGACTACACTTGGAGTACACTACACCTCTCTCAAATACAATCACCTCTATACAAGAGAGATAGACACAAAGCCAAAAACACAATTACCTCTAACAAGAGGGATAAGGCACAAAGCCAAAGCACAATCACCTCTACACAAGAAGGATAAGGCACAATGTCAAAGCTCAAACACAATCACCTTTGCACAAGAGGGATAGTCACAAAGCCAAAGTGAAGAAGAGATTACAATCTTGGTAATCATAATAGATCACAAACAACACTTGGTGATCACAATAGACCACAAATAATTTTCCTCACATAAATAAGATCCTATGATAGGATTAGAGATGATAACTTAAGTGTGAGAAAACAAAGTATTTGAAAAAGAGAATAACAAAGAAAAACACTTGGGAAAACACCAAATAGGTTTGTAAAGAAAGATCAAAACCAATTTCTCAAAGACTCTCTTTTCTTTGATTTTTCTAACACTTCAAAAACAAATAAAAGGTAAAACTTTTAGGCTCAAAAACTCCTTTTAAACTTGCTGCAAAACACTAGAAAGATTGGAAGAAAGGCTCTCTAAAATTTTGTTGAAAACAGGCCAAGAGAACCCCTTTATATAGGCTCTCAAGAATATAGCCGATGGCAGCCAGAAAAGGTCATTTTTGGCCTTCCGGTCGACCGGCCAACGGTCATATTTCTGACATTGAGCCACCGGTCGACTGAGCCTAAAGGCACTTAGCCTGTCAGTCGACCGCCGATCGACCGGCACTATCCGAGAGTTGGGTGTTACAGTCGGTCGACCGCCCGGTCGACCGGCCTTAATAGGCTAGCCTTGTGCACATTGTTGTGCACATCGGTCGACTGATGGGTTGACCGAGCTCTGGTCTGGTCGATCGGTCAGTCGACTACCAGCAGGCTCAGGCTAGGTTATATGGTTTAAAACTTTGTCCTTTTAACTTCTATAAAATCCCATAAGTTCTCATAAATTTCACAAAAATACATTCTTATAAATATTTGAAGAACAAATATGTGTGATTAAAAATCAACACATATTACAAACTATTTGAAATATTTTTGTGATATAAAAATTAAGTTTTAAACAGAAATCCATAATTTTCAAAACTTGGATTTTGAAATGAAGATCCTTTTTCTCCAAAAATTGTATAAATATAAAAATATGATATTGAAACACATTTGAAGCATATTGTGTATGGATAGAATTCAAAACACATGTAAATGATATATCTATGTTTTCGTCATGAAATCCAAAATAAGTTTTGTTAATTACAAAACTCTAAACACATGGAATAGAATCATCAAAATAAGTTTTTTTTTTAAATATATGAAGCATAGATGTATATAGATGAAATTCAATATACATTGAACCATGTAACTTGTTTTGATTCTATCTATTCATGAAAATCATATATATGTATATTTGAAATTCAAAACCGGCTAAATCGAAAACCAAACTTATTGAACTTGTGTGTGTGTGCGAACTTGAGCATATCGACACTAGTCTATCTTACACAAGATCTAAACACAAATTAAAACTAAACAAACTGAAGTTTTCTTGTAGAACTCCTTCTCCAAGTTGACTCGATCCAAACACGATCCAGTGAGCTTGACGCGAGCTCTTGAATCTACAAGTGTTAGCTCCAAAACTCCTTTATTGAGGCTAAGCACCTACTAAGATCTTTATAGTAAATCTGAAACTATATAAATACAAGATCATTAGTATTATAACTACATGAGTTAATCATTATCAAAACTTGAGTGATGGGCCTTTGGGCTAACAATGCTCTCTGTAGAAATTAATCATAAAAGCTTTAAAAACTTTCTAAAAATTATATTACATTACCACCACCGTCCATAAGCACTCCAACACCACTATAGCCTCTCCTTCATCTTCCCTAACTAGCCAAAATTTTTCCCAAGTCCTTCCGTCTCTAAAATTGGCTAAAAACCCAGCTTTCTCTCTCTAAAAATACCCATTTTCCAACTCCAAAATTCCTACTATAATTCTACAGGTTAATGGTTACTTCCTATTCATCTTAATAGGTTCTCTAGCACTAAACACATTTCCCATATTTTTCTTATAAGCTTTATACCACTAAAACCCTAAAAAAACTCTCTCTTCTTTATAACTTCTCTCTAACTTTTCTCTCTCCTCCCTTCATATCTTCATGGCTAGTTACCCCCAATGGATTTCCCTTACTTCCCTCTACATTCCATGATTTTCTCAGATTTTTCTTCAATTTAAAAATATTTGCAACACTAATTTTTCACTCCTCTTCATTTTCTCTCTTCATTTTCTCACACTCTCTCTTCACTTGTGCAGGCCGCCAACTATAGAGGCTACTCCTTTCTCTTCTCTATCCCCCACAACCTACCATACAACCATACTCCCTTTCTCTCTCTTGAAATATTAAACCCTAGTTTATTTCTCTAAAAAATAGGTTTTCCCTATCTTTCTCTCTCTAAAACTCACTGCATATATCTCCCTACCTCCCTACAGCTCACGGTCTGACCAAGGCCCTCACACATACACACACGTGCACGTACGTGCACACGTGCACGTGGTAACGTGTATTTTTCTAATAAAGATGAGCACTCTTTCCTTGTTGCATATGTGCACATACACACATATACACGTATATTTTGACATGTGCATGCATATTTCATGTTCCATGAATTTTTAAAATTTTCCTGTAATTGTTAGAATTTATCTGGGCATTTTTAAAATTTTCTGGCATTTTAGGAATTTTCTATATATTTATGGGATTTTCCTACATTGTAGGAATTTTTTGGATGTTTTAGGAATTTTCTGTATTTATAGAATTTTTATGTGTATTCTAGCAATTTTTTGTGTATTTAGGAATTTCTCATGTATTTTTAGGAATTTCATGTACTTTTCAAAAATTAAAATGTATTTTTTGCAATTATCTGTATTTTTGGCATTTTAGACTAACAGTGGTGCAGGTCGCAGATAAAAACCATCGGGATGAACTTCCCTTCTGGGATCGTAGTCTAAGGAGACCCCTCCCGGTTATCGAAGGGCAACAGGCCGGCGCCTTCGCCCACTACCATTAGGGTTTCGTGGTAGCCGGTTAGGGTATTTTATTTCTTGGATGCTCTATCCGTTCTGGAATATCATCCGAGATACTACTTTGTAGGTCACCCATTACCTTTGGGTTTCATGGTGACTGAGGGCAGAGGGTACCCAGCTTAGGAGTACAATATGGAGCTTGTTGCTATGTTTTTTATTATTATATTTTTGATTGCCTGTGTGTGATACTAACACCTTCTGCAAGTATTTATACAACCTCCGGTCTTAATTGCTATGCGGTTTATACCATAAGCCTTCGGGCTTTAACCTCTCTGAGGTTTTAATGGCTTAACTCTGTTTTTAGCAATGGCTGGTAGGCGTACTTAGCGCTCAGCGCTTTATTCACTAAACTCGTTAAGGCGAAACTCTATTGGATTTCAGACTTGTAGTCTAAGTCGAGTCATTCCTGTAGCTCCGCCTAGCGTTTTAGTGATTAAATTGTTGGCCCAAAGGCCATTAGCCCAATATTTTGATGATAACAAACCATATTTAGTTATGAGTTTAACAATCTTGTTTAAAAGGATTTCAGGATAAAACAAGTTGATTTGACGGCTCCACAATCAGGACTCACAAGTTTGGACGCCGCTAAAGATTTGCAATTCCTAAGCCAAGCACAGTAGAAAGCTTCGGGATCAAGACATTGGAGAAAAGACCAAAGATTTGTATTTTTACTTTTCTTTTAGACATTTTGTCAAAACCTAGATGATAGAAGTAGATTATTTGGGATTGTCACTCACACACACTTAGTTTGCTTCATAGCTTAAAAAGAATCTTCATTTCAGAATGTTTTGTCAAAACAAAGTTGGAAATTAGTTTTTAGAAATATCATGTTTTGGAAAACCAGCTTTTAGAAAAAGGAAACAAGTTTTATTAAAGGATTTTTTATCAAAATGATCTAACATGTTTGAGTATTGATCTATGATCATACTCTTAAGTGTATTAGGACTAAAACATTATTTACAAAGTCCTTAAACCAAAAAGATCAGAACCTAAAACCCTTTCCCAGTTTTCTGCAGAATCTGTTTTATCAGATCTGACAGAGGCCGGTCGACCGCCCGGGTCGACCGACGTGCACGACTGTGCATGTGTGCACGTCGGCCGACCGCTCGGGTCGACCGGGCACTTGTCAGTGCTTTCTGTTTGTTTCGGTCGACAGGGCGGCCGACCGTTTCCCCCAACGGTCAAAAATATGATCATTGACGGTCGACCGCCGGGTCGACCGGCAGTTGTCAAAAAAGTCTGACAGACTCCAACAGCTATATTTTCTGACAGATTTTGTTGGGATCTCATCCCAAGGAATTTCTCTAGCTGTCTTACCCTGTTTTTCATCCCCTATAAATAGTGGGTCATTTCAACATGATAAGAAACAAGATTTTGACAAGATTTACATTTGATATTTACAAAGTTTTCAAAAGCCTTTTTAGAAAAGATTTCCAAAGCCAAAAATTTCCAAACACCTACTTGAAGCTAATCCCTCTACTTCACTCTAGTCTTTTGCACTTCACAATCCCAAGTTCTACTTCTACATTTTGGTTATAGGATTGTGCTAAGTGAGCGATTTGTGATCAAGTGTGATCATCTTTCTTCTTGAGCGAAGTTGTAGAGGCATCCGCCTCAAGCGAGCTAGTGTGCTCCAAGTGGTGTTGCGGCATCACGAGAGATAGGACTTGTGTGTCCTCATATTGGATATCCAGTGGGATCAACAATAGTGGAAATCCTTCAAGTGTGAAGGCGGGGATGTAGAGCGTGGCTCGAACCTCGGAAACATATACTCGTGTTTGCGTTTGCTCAATTTTCTCTAAACTTAAACTCTCTTTAATTATTGCACTATTTATCGTCTTTTATATTGCAAGTCCTTTTTAGTTGAGCTAATTGTTAAGTAGAATTTTTAATTCCGCATTATTGCCATATTCATATAGCCATCACCTATTCACCCCCTAGGTGATTTCAATTGGTATCAGAGCCTAACCCTACTATTTGGTTTAACCACCTTAGGGAGATCCTTGTATTTGGCTATATCATTTTGTTGCATTCTTCATTTGTTGTGCATCATATTCACTATCCATGGCATCACTTGATTTTTCTAGCATCAAGTCCCCACCAAAATTTGATGGCTTGAACTTTCCCATTTGGAAGGTCAAGTGAACCTATTCCTTAAATCTCTAGGAGTTAGGGTTGCTAGGGCTATAACAAAGGAATTTATAGAACCTCTCACCGATGAGAGTTCATGGTCCGAGGACACCTCCAAGGACTATGAGACAAATGCTAGAGCCCAATATGCCTTGACCCAAGCCCTAAACGAGGATGACCTCTCACGCATCATAAATTGTAAATCCGCATTAGAAGTTTGGAGTATTTTAATTGTGACTCATGAGGGAACGTCACAAGTCAAAAGATCTAAGATTGACTTGTTGCGTTCTCAATATGAGAATTTTTATATGTTTGATAATGAGAGCATTGATGACATGCTCACGCGTTTCACCAAGATTACTAATGCCTTGTCTTCTTTAGGTGACGCAAATAATAATGACCAAAAGATAAGGAAGGTCATTAGAGCACTTCCCAAAGCATGGGAAGTAAAGGCAACTACCCTCAAAGAGCTCAACGATAGGGAGGAGATGGACTTCTCCGGCTTCATCAGAAATCTCAAGACACATGAGATGGAGATGAAAGTAAGAGAAGAAAGGGAGGCACCAAAGAAGAAAGCACTCGCCTTCAAAGCCACTCCAACCATCCATGACGAGGAAGACTCATCAGAAGATTGCGATGAGGATTTTCCCATGCTCATCCGGAAGGCGGGCAAGATGTTCTATAGGAAGGGGAGGTAAAGCAACTTCCGAAGAGGGAAACCTCAAGGAAGATTTGAAAGGAAAAGAGAGGAGCCCGGTCCTTGCTTCCATTGCAAGAAGATCGGACATCTCATCGCCGATTGCCCCGCTCTCCAAGCCACAACCTCCAAGAATGGGCCAAAGAAGAAGAAAGCAATGGTGGCCACTTGGGATGACACGGAGTCGGATTCCGAAGAGGAGATCGACACCGCCAATATGTGCTTCATGGCACAAGGTGAGGATACTACCAAGGTATGCTTAGATACCTCTATTGATGATGATGAGCTAACCATGGATGAACTTGCTCAATTTTTTGAAGAATTGCAACATAGATATGAGATTTCTCAATCTCAAAATAGGAAATTGAAAAAGGAAAATTATTCCTTGAAAAATAAATTTGATCTTGTTCTTAAAGAGAAAAATGATTTATCAAATGCTTTTGAGAAAATGAAAATTGATTTTGAAAAATATAAAATATCTTGTAAAGGGAAAACCCCCATTTCATCTCTCAACAAAAATGAATATTTGGAAATTCAAAAACGTGTTGAAACTTTAGATAATACTTTAAAGAAGTGTGCTTTTGTTTTAAATAAATTTGCTTCTAGGTTTCCCAAAGGAATAACCCAAGGGAAACACACTCACCATCAATATGCATGGAAACATGCACACACACATAAGCATGCATACATGTATGGTAGTGGTAGAATTTATGTTTGCACTTATTGTAGCCGCAAAGGCCATTTAGAAAAATTTTGTTATGCTAAACTAAACATGTCTAATAAACATGTTTGGGTCCGACAAGAGACTAACCCCAAAGGACCTAAAAAGATTTGGGTACCAAAAGATGTTGGCCCAAAGGCCATTATCCCAGTTATTTTGATGATAACAAAACATATTTAGTTATGTATTTAATAATTTTGTTTAAAAGGATTTCAGGTTCAAGAACAGGTTTTGACAACTCCACTTAAAGACTCACACGTTTGGAGTTCGCCCAAGATTTGCATTCCCAAGCTAAAGCACAATAGGAAGCTTCGGAATAAGATATTGAAGAAAAGAACGAGTCAAGACTACGAAGAAAAAGAACTAGCATAGACTATGAAGAAAACAAGATTTGTATTTTTATTTTCTATTTTAGATATTTTGTCAAAGCTAGATATTAGAAGTAGAGCTATGGGATTATCACACACACACACCTTTTTAGTTAGGTTCATGGCTTCAAAAAGATTTTCAATTTCCATTTTTTAACTTAGATTTAAAGTGAACATGTTTGGAAATAAACTTTTTAGAAAGACAATAGTTTTGAAAAACATTTTTATGGAAAAACAAGTTTTTATCAAAAGGATTTTTATCAAACTATTTTAACATGATAGATGTATGACATATGCTCATACTCTATGTTTTTACAAGTTCCAAAAATTTTACCCAAGACCTAAAACCAAAAACCCCAAAATTCTGGTTCTGGAAGTTCTGATTTTTCAGAACTTACAGTAACCGGTCGACCGGCCCGGTCGACCGATGTGCACAAACTGTGCATGTGTATATCAGTCGACCGACCCAGTCGACCGAGGCACTTTTGCGTTCACAGGATTTTTCGGTCGACCGACCCGGTCGACCGTAGAGCCCCAACGGTCACATTTTTGACCGTTGGCGGTCGACCGACCCGGTCGACCGGACTCTGTCAAAAGTTATGACAGTTCCAACAGCTATTTTTTCAGGCTGATTCTCTTTTGGGATTTGATACCAACGATTTTGTGAGGCTGTTTTTGACCCCTATAAATAGAGGGTCACCTCATATTGATAAGATAACTATTGAAAAAAATTGCAAAAGATTTTCACAAGAGCTTTACAAAGAATTCCAATTCCTTTCTTTTACAAAAGATTTCTCAAAGCCTAAATTCCCAACACCCAACTTGTAGCCTATTCCTCTACCTTCTCTCTAGTTTTTGCACACCACAATCCCAAGCTCTACATCTATATCATTGGCTCTAGGATTGTGCAAGTGAGCTATTTTGATCAAGTGTGATCACCTTTCTTATTGAGTGAAGTTGTAGAGGCATCGGCCTCAAGGGAGCTAGTGAGCTTCGGGTGGTGTTGCGGCATCACAAGTGTAGGGACAAGTGTGTCCTTGTATTGGCGATCTGGTGGGATCAACGATAGTAGTGCAAATCCTTCAAGTGTGAAGGCGGGGACGTAGAGCGTGGCTCGAACCTCGGAAACACATCCTTGCGTTTGCGTTTGCTCGAATTTTCTCTCAACTCTACTCCTTTTAATTCTTGCACATTTATTGTTATATTTATTGCAAGTCTATATTTGTGCTATTTGTGTGTTAAATTTTAAATTCCGCATTATTGCCATTTTTCATATAGCCATCACCTATTCACCCCCCCTCTAGGTGATTTCAATTGGTATCAGAGCCTAACCCTACAACTTAGGTCTAACCACCTTAGGGAGATCCATATTTGGCTATATACATTTTTGTTGCATTTATATTTGCTTGTGCATTCATGGCATCCATGGACTTCTCTAGCATTAAATCCCCACCCAAGTTTGATGGTTTAAACTTCCCCATTTGGAAGGTGAAAATGAATCTCTTCCTTAAATCCCTAGGAGTTAGGGTAGCTAGGGCTATAACCAAAGATTTTATTGAACCCACTAGTGATGAGAGCACATGGTCCGAGGATACTTCCAAAGACTATGAGGCTAATGCTAGGGCACAATATGCATTGACCCAAGCATTAAATGAGGATGACCTTGCACGCATAATTAATTGTAAATCCGCATTTGAGGTTTGGAACATTCTTATTGTGACTCATGAGGGAACGTCACAAGTCAAGAGAGCTAAGGTGACTTGCTACGTTCTCAATATGAGAATTTTTATATGTTTGATAATGAGAGCATTGATGATATGCTCACCCGTTTTACAAAAATAACTAATGCTCTTTCTTCCTTAGGCGACAAGATTGATAATGATCAAAAGATAAGGAAGGTGATTAGAGCTCTTCCCAAAGCTTGGGAAGTCAAGGCGACCACACTCAAGGAGCTCAACGACAAAGAGGAGATGGACTTCTCCGGCTTCATCGGAAATCTCAAGACGCATGAGATGGAGATGAAAGTTAGAGAAGAGAGGGAGGCACCAAAGAAGAAGACGATTGCCTTCAAAGCCACTCCTACTACCATTGAGGAAGACGACTCATCCGAAGATTGCGATGAGGATTTCGCCATGCTCATCCGGAAGGTGGGCAAGATGTTTTACAAGAAGGGACGGTAAAGTAACTTCCGAAGGGGGAAGCCTCAAGGAAGGTACGAGAAGAAAAGAGAAGAACCCGGTCCTTGCTTTCATTGCAAGAAGATCGGTCACCTAATTGCCGATTGCCCCACTCTCCAAGCAACCACCTCCAAGCACGGGAAGAAGAAGAAAGCATTGGCCGCTACATGGGATGACTCGGAGTCGGAATCCGAAGAGGAGCACGCCGCCGCCAACATGTGCTTTATGGCACAAGGTGAGGATTCATCTAAGGTATGTCTAGAAACTTCCATTGATAATGATGATCTCACAATGGATGAACTTGCTCAATTTTTTGAAGAATTGCAACATAGGTATGAGATTTCACAATCTCATAATAAGAAACTGAAAAAGGAAAATGATGTTTTGAAGAACAAACTTGAAATTTGTTTAAAAGAGAAAAATGAGTTATCTAGTTCTTTTGAAAAATTGAAAAATGATTTTGATAAGTATAAGGTAGGTAATAAAGGAAAAACCCCCATGATTTCTAGTAATAAAAATATTTTTGTTGAAATTCAAAAACGTGTTGATTCTTTAGATAACACTTTAAAGAAATGTGCATTTGATTTTAACAAGCTTGCATCTAAATTTCCTAAGAGAGTAGCCCAAGGGAAACATGTTCATCATAAACATGCTACACATAAACATGCACACACACATAACCATGCTTTTATGTACAATAGTGGTAGAATTTTTATTTGCACGTATTGTTGCCGCAAAGGCCATTTAGAAAAGTTTTGTTATGCTAAGAACAATGTTAAGAATAAATTTGTTTGGGTTCGCCCCGGATCTAACCCTAAAGGACCCACTAAGATTTGGGTACCAAAAGAGCCACCGAATTTAAATGATACAGGTATAGGTGGATCTACACCCTCCAAGACTTAGGAGGAGGTGGTGCCCGGGTGGTTGATGCATCGGAGCTTAAAGAACAAATCGTGCATGCATCGCTATCGTGGAGGCACCTATTTTGGAGATTGCCCTTCAATTGGTAACATCTCCATTTAAAAATTTTTGATTTTTAGTCATGTATACATATGTATAGAATTGATAGTTTGCTTTTGTACTCTATTGATATATGCTTGTATAGAACTACTTTTCTATCATATTGTATATGTGCCTTGTGTTAACTTTTATATCTTTTGTTTCATGCCTTGTTTCTTGAATGTCCACATGAATAGTTTATAATTTGTGATTATATACTTGTATACATATACACATTATTTTCATAAATAAAAATAAACATTTGTAAAATTTCCTATTTAAACAAACACCTTAAAGATGGCAATTGCGCACCTCAACTCATTCAAGAGGAATCAAGAGGATGAAGTTCAGAACCCGTCACTGGGTATTCGGCTTCAACATCTTTAAAATCTTTGTTTAAATATGAAAATAAAATTAAAAAGGGATTGCATGAATTTTGATGTTGTAATAACTTAATGAAGATTTAAAACCTGTTGGTGTATTCCTATATGTTTAATATATCATACCTATTTTGACTACAAATTTCTTTAAAATTTTTTTTTGGGCCAGATGCTGTTAACAGATTTCAGGCAAAGCCGGTCGACCGACCTATAAAGCCCCGGTCGACCGACTCTGCCTGAGAAGAAATTTTTTATTTCTTTTCTGTTATCGGTCGACCGACTATATGTCCCGGTCGACCGCTCTAGTCTGCAGAGTTCTCGGGTTAATTCGGTCGACCGACCCGGTCGACCATTCTGAAATTTCAGAACTCTCGGGTTGTTTCGGTCGACTGGACCGGTCGACCGATCGTCGAATTCTGCCCTATATCTGTCTTTTCTCTTCACTTTTTTCTCTCTCTCTCTCACTCAGCCGACGAACCCGACTCCATCTCTTCTCCAAAATTTCTTTTTCTCTCCAATCTCTCAACCGATCCCAAATTAATTTAAAACCCACTTCCAATTCCTTATTCTAGTGCCTGAGCTTCAGTTTCAACTCAATCCAACCGCCAGATTTGCAGAAAATCGGATTTTTCAGTTAGGGTTTGAGTTCTTCACTGTTAAGGTAAAAATTTGATTTTTCTTGTGATTCTTCACTTCTAGCTTTGTAATCTTCCTTCTATTGTCAATACATTAGGTTACTTAGCTATCTAGATCGTGCCATAACTTGTTTAAACCTAAAAATTCCATTTTTTTTCATCATGCCGAAACGAAGTCGAACTGAGAAAGGAAAGGCTGTTGCTCAACCTTCATCTCAGGCTCCTAGACCCGTTCGGCTCTTCCTAAATGACCTTGCTGCTGATCGGTACTCCCATCTTTCCACGAGGAACATTAACTCGGGAAGATTTGTTGTTATCCAAGATTTTGAACACTTGAATATTCCTCACATTCTGCAGTCCAACAATTTAGTGGAATTTTTGACCATCAAGGAGCAAGTTTACACATCTCTTGTTCCTTACTTTTATGCAAATTTCGAATTTGATGGTAATCGTATCACTTCTAGGGTTTTAGGTAGAGACATCGACATTTCTATTGGTCGATTTGCTAGGATTCTGCATCTCTCCACTGGTGGAGCGGATGTGTATACCCATGACCTGCATGACTTTGAATTTCCGGAGGGTGAGTCTTCGCTCACCGCATCCACTCTAATCCACGGGGATGACAACCCCGGCTTGGTTAGAAATGAGGTTGTGAGTAGGTACACTCTTCAAGCCCAAGTCCTGGCTAAAATTATTTTCTTCAACATTGTCCCCAAACATGGTGAGTATAGCCACGCTAGGGGTTCCGTACCATTGATTATCTATTGCCTTCTTCGAGGCATTAAGATAAACTTTCCTAGAGTCATAGCTTCTCACATGGCTTCAGATCAGATTCGTACTGTGGGTAGGAGCTTGCCCTACGGCATGCTAATTACCCATCTTCTGAGGGCTCTTGATTTTGATCTGTCTGGTGAAAGTCCCTCCAATCCCTTGACCAACATCAACGGAGTTGTCCTGAAGATGATGGAAGCCCAGCTGCGTAGACACGCTCCTGTGCAACCACATATTCCTCCTGCTGGTCCTGGCTCATCATCTGCACCAGGATCTTCTTCCTCTTCAGCCCCTGTTTTTCCTCCTGAGTTTCAGGCCCTTCTCTCTTCGGAGGTCCGCTCTCAGATCGAGGCGCACCAGGCCTGGGTCGAGAAGCGCGACGCAGCTATTCGTGCGGAGTTGGATGCTCGTGCCATTCAGGATACTGCTTTTCGGGCGGAGATCCGAAACGACATGTCATATTTTGCTGAGTCCATGAGATTCGTGGACGTTCAGTTTCAGGCTCTTTTCACAAAATTTGACATGCTCGTTCCTGACCGTACTCCGATTGCTTGTCGACTCCCAGCCACCGGTCCTCCATTCCCTCCCAGAGCTCGTTCGTCTGTTCCACCACCGCGCACCAGAGTAGATGGCATGGATCCAGAGGAGATTGCTTCTTCCTCAGGGGAAGAAGATGGTGGTGACAAGAAGATGGCTGAGGGCTCTGCTGCACAGAGCTCATCTGAGCATGCTGACGACGAGGAGGACGAGGATGCTGGAGATGATGATGATGCTGCTGAGTGACCTCCCCTTTTGATGATGTCAAAAAGGGGGAGAGTTATTTGGGGAGAGTTATCATGTAGTATTTGTGTTTGGACATGTAGTATGTAGTATTTGTGTTTGGACATGTAGTATTTATTTTTATTTTGCTTTGGACATGTATTTTTAGTATGTGTTGTGGACATGGACATGGTTATTTACTTTATGGCGTATCTTTTGTTTTTGTGTATCTCTTATCTATGTCATGTATGAACTCATTTTCTTCATGTATGATATGACATGTGTATTTGGTATTATTTGTTGGCATGAAAATATGGTGTTTATCATTTACATATGTTTTCCTATATATGCATGTGTTGAGGGGGAGCTTCATTTGAAGTCTCTACCCAAAATATTTTGTGATAACTACATATGTTTTGCCATCATCAAAAAGGGGGAGATTGTTGGCCCAAAGGCCATTATCCCAGTTATTTTGATGATAACAAAACATATTTAGTTATGTATTTAATAATTTTGTTTAAAAGGATTTCAGGTTCAAGAACAGGTTTTGACAACTCATCTTAAAGACTCACACGTTTGGAGTTCGCCCAAGATTTGCATTCCCAAGCTAAAGCACAATAGGAAGCTTCGGAATAAGATATTGAAGAAAAGAACGAGTCAAGACTACGAAGAAAAAGAACTAGCATAGACTATGAAGAAAACAAGATTTGTATTTTTATTTTCTATTTTAGATATTTTGTCAAAGCTAGATATTAGAAGTAGAGCTATGGGATTATCACACACACACACCTTTTTAGTTAGGTTCATGGCTTCAAAAAGATTTTCAATTTCCATTTTCTAACTTAGATTTAAAGTGAACATGTTTGGAAATAAACTTTTTAGAAAGACAATAGTTTTGAAAAACATTTTTATGGAAAAATAAGTTTTTATCAAAAGGATTTTTATCAAACTATTTTAACATGATAGATGTATGACATATGCTCATACTCTATGTTTTTACAAGTTCCAAAAATTTTACCCAAGACCTAAAACCAAAAACCCCAAAATTCTGGTTCTGGAAGTTCTGATTTTTCAGAACTTACAGTAACCGGTCGACCGGCCCGGTCGACCGATGTGCACAAACTGTGCATGTGTATATCAGTCGACCGACCCAGTCGACCGAGGCACTTTTGCGTTCACAGGATTTTTCGGTCGACCGACCCGGTCGACCGTAGAGCCCCAACGGTCACATTTTTGACCGTTGGCGGTCGACCGACCCGGTCGACCGGACTCTGTCAAAAGTTCTGATAGTTCCAACAGCTATTTTTTCAGGCTGATTCTCTTTTGGGATTTGATACCAACGATTTTGTGAGGCTGTTTTTGACCCCTATAAATAGAGGGTCACCTCATATTTATAAGATAACTATTGAAAAAAATTGCAAAAGATTTTCACAAGAGCTTTACAAAGAATTCCAATTCCTTTCTTTTACAAAAGATTTCTCAAAGCCTAAATTCCCAGCACCTAACTTGTAGCCTATTCCTCTACCTTCTCTCTAGTTTTTGCACACCACAATCCCAAGCTCTACATCTATATCATTGGCTCTAGGATTGTGCAAGTGAGCTATTTTGATCAAGTGTGATCACCTTTCTTATTGAGTGAAGTTGTAGAGGCATCGGCCTCAAGGGAGCTAGTAAGCTTCGGGTGGTGTTGCGGCATCACAAGTGTAGGGACAAGTGTGTCCTTGTATTGGCGATCCGGTGGGATCAACGATAGTAGTGCAAATCCTTCAAGTGTGAAGGCGGGGACGTAGAGCGTGGCTCGAACCTCGGAAACACATCCTTGCGTTTGCGTTTGCTCGAATTTTCTCTCAACTCTACTCCTTTTAATTCTTGCACATTTATTGTTATATTTATTGCAAGTCTATATTTGTGCTATTTGTGTGTTAAATTTTAAATTCCGCATTATTGCCATTATTCATATAGCCATCACCTATTCACCCCCCCTAGGTGATTTCAAAAGACACACCCAATTTAGTTGATACAGATGGGCCTTCTTCCTCCAAGACTTAGGGGGAGACGGTGCCCGGGTGGTGGATGCAACAATGCCTAACGAACACATCGTCGCTTGCATCGCTATCGTAGAGGCACCTATTTTGGAGATTGCCCTCGGTTTGGTAACCTCTCCATTTAAAAGCTTTATTTTGTTTATATATACATATGCATAAGATTGTTAGTTTACTTTTTGTGCTACATTGATATGTGTTTGTGTAAACTCACATTTCCATCATGCTTGTGTATATGCCTAGTTCTAATTTTTGATATCTTATTTTTTATGTCACATATTTTGAATGTCCACATGCCTAGTTTTGATCATATATCTATATACACCTTTTGTCAAAACTAAAAATAAATATTGTAAAATTCATGTTTAAAACAAATACATTAGAGATGGCAATTGCGCACCTCAACTCATTTTAAGAGGAATCTCGAGGATGAAGTACAGAACCCTTCACCGGGTATTCGGCTTCAACATCTCTAAAACCTTTGCTTTATATGAAAATAAAAATAAAAATTATCTTGTGTAAATTTTGTTGATATTATAACCTATGAAGATTTAAAACATGTTGTTAAAATTTTGCATGTTAAAAATATATCCTGCTTGTTATTTGTTAAAATGTTTTAAAATTTTTTTTTTGGCTGCTGACAGATTTTGGGCAAAGCCGGCCGACCGGCTCTGAGTTCCGGTCGACCGACATTGCCTGGAAGAATAAATTATTTCATTCTTCTCTGTAGCTGGCCGACCCGTGCAGTCGACCGCTTCTCTGTCAGAGCTCTCGGGTAATCTCGGCCGACCCGTGCGGCCGACCGCTGAGGCTGTCAGAGCTCTCGGGATTTTTCGGTCGACCGGACCGGTCGACCGTGAGTCGAGAATCTGCCAACTACCCATTTATTTAAGCCCGTCTCTCTCTCTCTCTCTCTCACTTCTCTCAGCCGATCCCCTTTCTCCCTCTCTCTCAAAAACCCTATTTCACTCATCTCTCTCTAAACCACATCGAATCCAAGGCTCTTTCACTCGGATTTTCGCTGGATCATCATCCCCAGGGCTGTTCTTCACTCCGTTTCAGGGAATTTCTCTATCTAAGTTTCTTGATTTCTTCCCTCAGGTAAAAATCCGATTTTTCTTGTGAATCTTGCTCTTTAGTCTTGTGTTCTTCAATCTCTAGTCAAGATCCCTGTTTCATCAGTTGTTAGATCAAGCCCTAATTGATTTTAACCTAAATCCCTCAATTTCTCACCAAAATTTCAATATGCCTAAAAGATCTAGAAGTGATAAAGGGAAATCTGTGGTACCATCATCTTCTACCCCTAAAACCAAACCCCCTTTTGTCAATAGTCTTGTAGAAAATAGGTTTATTCTCCTTTCGTGGAGATCTATCATTTCAGGGAGGTGTGTAGTCCTTAAAGACTTTGAACATCTCAATACTCCTCAAATTTTGAGAAATAATTCACTAGATCAATTTATGGCTATTAGGGAACCAGTCTACACCTCTCTAATACCCTATTTCTATACAAATCTTTCCTTTGAGGCTAATCGTGTTAGATCCAGAGTTCTAGGGAGAGACATTGATATCCCCCTAGACCAATTTGCTGAACTTCTTCATCTCTCCTGCGGAGGAGTTGATGTTTACTCTTTTGATCTTCATGATATTGATTATCCGGCCGGTGAGTCTGCGCTCACCGCGTCCACCTTGATCCACAGGAATGACAATCCTGGTTTAGTGAGGAACGAGGAGGTGAACAAGTTCACTCTCACCGCCCAAGTCCTCGCAAAATTTGTGTTCTACAATATTATGCCCAAATCAGGCGAATATAGTCATGCTCGGGGTCCAGTACCTTTGATTATCTATTGCCTTCTGAAAGGCATTAAGATAAATATTCCCCGTTTCATCCTCTCTCACATGACTTCTGACCATGTTCATGTCCCTGGGAGGCATTTGCCCTATGGAATGCTTATATCTTACCTCCTAAAACAACTTGGTTTTGATTTGTCTTCTGTTAGACCCACTGAACCATCTGTCAACCTGAACAGTGTCCTCTTGAAAAGGATGGAAGCTGCGACTCGTCATGCTGCTGCACAACAGCCGCCTGTTCCTTCTGTCCCAGGAACTCCACCTGTTCCAGGTCCTTCATCTGGTCCAGGGTCATCATCTTCAGCTCCAGGCTTTTCCTTTCCCCCTGATTTCCAGGCTTTCATTTCCTCTGAGCTTCGTGCTCAGTTCCAGGATCATCAGACTTGGGTTGATCAGCGTCTGAGCCAGATTTCAGCGGAGCACGCGGCATATCGCGAGGAAATGGATTCTCGCTATCAAGGACTTCGAAACGATTTGTCCTATGTTGCTGATTCCATGAGATACATGGATTTGCAATTTGGGGTAATCTACTTGAAGTACGACATGCGAGGCCCAGATCCCACACCGTATGCCCGACCGCTTCCTCCCTCCGGCCCTCCATTTCCTGTTAAGGCCCCTTCTGCTCCTACAGCTCCAGAGCCTGCTATTGCTGCTATCGATCCAGAGGAGGAGGATTCAGAGGAGGACGACGATGATGATGATGGTGATAAGCAGATGGCTGAGGGTAATGCTGAGGAGAGCTCGTCTGAGGAAGACGATGATGAGGAGGACGATGATGGTGCTGAGTGACTTCCCCTTATTTGATGATGTCAAAAAGGGGGAGAGTTATTGATGGGAGAGACATTCTGGAGAGACATTTCATTTCTGGGCTTAAATTTTGTGTGTTTGTATTTTGTATCTTTGTGTTAGACATCTTTTGTTATTTTTAGTATTGTGGACATGTACCTGATATTTGATGTTTGTGTTGTGAACATGTGTTTTTTTTCTTTTATCTATGTATGAACATGTGTTATCCTTTATGGCATGAGTTATTTTTGGCACGAACTTGTATATGATTGCTTTATTATTTGTGTCACTTATCTATGCCTGAGTACCTTTTATGTATTTTTGTATATGCATGTGTTGAGGGGGAGCTTCACTTGAAGCCTCCACCCAAAATATTTGTAATAACTATATATGTTTTGTCATCATCAAAAAGGGGGAGATTGTTGGCCCAAAGGCCATTAGCCCAATATTTTGATGATAACAAACCATATTTAGTTATGAGTTAACAATCTTGTATAAAAGGATTTCAGGATAAAACAAGTTGATTTGACGGCTCCACAATCAAGACTCACAAGTTTGGACGCCGCTAAAGATTTGCAATTCCCAAGCCAAGCACGGTAGAAAGCTTCGGGATCAAGACATTGAAGAAAAGACCAAAGATTTGTATTTTTACTTTTCTTTTAGACATTTTGTCAAAACCTAGATGATAGAAGTAGATTATTTGGGATTGTCACTCACACACACTTAGTTTGCTTCATGGCTTAAAAAGAATCTTCATTTCAGAATGTTTTGTCAAAACAAAGTTGGAAATTAGTTTTTAGAAATATCATGTTTGGAAAACCAGCTTTTAGAAAAAGGAAACAAGTTTTATTAAAGGATTTTTTATCAAAATGATCTAACATGTTTGAGTATTGATCTATGATCATACTCTTAAGTGTATTAGGACTAAAACATTATTTACAAAGTCCTTCCCAGTTTTCTGCAGAATCTGTTTTATCAGATCTGACAGAGGCCGGTCGACCGCCCGGGTCGACCGACGTGCACGACTGTGCATGTGTGCACGTCGGCCGACCGCTCGGGTCAACCGGGCACTTGTCAGTGCTTTTTGTTTGTTTCGGTCGACCGGGCGGCCGACCGTTTTCCCCCAACGGTCAAAAATATGAACGTTGACGGTCGACCGCCGGGTCGACCGGCAGTTGTCAGAAAAGTCTGCTCCAACAGCTCTATTTTCTGACAAATTTTGTTGGGATCTCACCCCAAGGAATTTCTCTAGCTGTCTTACCCTGTTTTTCATCCCCTATAAATAGTGGGTCATTTCAACATGATAAGAAACAAGATTTTGACAAGATTTACATTTGATATTTACAAAGTTTTCAAAAGCCTTTTTAGAAAAGATTTCCAAAGCCAAAAATTTCCAAACACCTACTTGAAGCTAATCCCTCTACTTCACTCTAGTCTTTTGCACTTCACAATCCAAGTTCTACTTCTACATTTTGGTTATAGGATTGTGCTAAGTGAGCTATTTGTGATCAAGTGTGATCATCTTTCTTCTTGAGCGAAGTTGTAGAGGCATCGGCCTCAAGCGAGCTAGTGTGCTCCAAGTGGTGTTGCGGCATCACGAGAGATAGGACTTGTGTGTCCTCGTATTGGATATCCAGTGGGATCAACAATAGTGAAAATCCTTCAAGTGTGAAGGCGGGGACGTAGAGCGTGGCTCGAACCTCGGAAACATATACTCGTGTTTGCGTTTGCTCAATTTTCTCTAAACTCAAACTCTCTTTAATTCTTGCACTATTTATTGTCTTTTATATTGCAAGTCCTTTTTAGTTGAGCTAATTGTTAAGTAGAATTTTTATTCCGCATTATTGCCATATTCATATAGCCATCACCTATTCACCCCCCTCTAGGTGATTTCATAAATACTGTTCGCTGATTGTGCCCCAGCACTACTTTGCTTCAATTGTAGTGCATAGCTGTAGTGCTGCTTTTATATTATTTACTAGATACTGATACTGATATTGCTACTGATATTTGACATGAATTATCTGACTTAACATCTGTTACTGGTACCTGATACTTACATTATATCTGACATCGACATGACATTGACATCCATATACTGACTACAAAACATATACAAATTATTACATGGTACCATAACTCCTGATATATTACATTACACTATTTTCAAACTTGGTACCGTAACTCCTAACTGAATATAATACCTGAATCATAATTATCGCCTCACCGGGAATCACTATTGAATCTTGATATATGATACTCCTGTTACTGCTTTGGTATGTGGAACTAAACGCCACGTGGAACAACATGGGGGCCATATCTAGAATCCCATACCTGATGTGTGGAACTAAGTGCCACATGGAACAAAGTGCCACATCACATGTCCTAGTGATGGGGGCTACCTCTTGAATCCTTAGGGGCCACCTCTAGAATCCCACATCTTTTGATTATTATTCTCCTGATACTGTATTACTGTTAATCTCTGTAAATGGTATATCATGAACAAACACTGAGAACTATACATTGAACTGGTTATAATAACGGACTCCACATACAATTAGAATGGGGGAGACTAGTGTATCAATATATACCGCTTCATAATGCTTCGATGTTGCAACTACTATTACGGATCCATCTGAGACCACAGGGGACCGGTTGGGGTGAACTGACACCCCTGACTTGATCAATCTTGTTACTGTTTTGGCTTAGCGGCCGGTTCAGGGAGCCAAACCCAGATGTCCTGAAACTGTTGTCCAGGGCATGCATGGGGCCCATTATGAACCTGATAAAGTTGATTGATAGGTAGTTAAAAATGCACATTTATCATCATATTTTCCTACTTATTCTCTTATTATGCACTACTACTAATGTTTTATTGTTTATGTGTGCAGGCCTTGAGTAATTAAAAAAATAAAGAAATAAAGTACAAGTGAAGCCCAAAAGCCCAAGAATCCCACAAGCCCACATGCATAATTAATTGCAGTAATTTAGAAGCTTCTATTTTATCTAACCTAATCTAAACTTAGATTTTAAATTATTAATTTAAAATCTAAGGGAGGAAGAGGAAGGATAAAATAGAACTCCTAATTGCTAAAAAGAGGAGGAAAAGGATAAGATGGATCATTATCCTTAAACAGAAATGGACTTCTACTTAAACCTGATTGCTTGCAATACAAGGATAAAGATAAAAGGGGAGAAAAGCTTAAAGATAAAGAACAAATCCTTTTATAAATTCGAATTTGTGATAACTTGCTTCCAAAGTTATCCCGAGTTCTCAAGATAGAAGGTTTGAATACAGAATCCAGGAGGAGCCCAGATGGAACGGATCAGAGGAGGCCACGCAAGAAAGCGCGTGGCCATTGGCCACGCTATTGCTTCGGAAACGCGGCTAGCTGCGTTTTCGCAGCCATTTGGATGATTCTGGTTACGTGATTTTGTGGGAAAGTTATACTGGGACTCTACATCTTATATCTCCTATAAATACCCCGGCAGAACAACAGAGAAGGGGATCCAGAGACTGAAGCTTTGGGTTTTCTTTTAGATCCTCTTTCTTTCCGAATTTATTTATATTTTTCTAGTTTTTTTACTTTGAAGAAGAGTTGAAGAAAGGAGAAGACTTTGTACTGAGTTGGTGATAGACTTAATAAAAGGTCTTATTTTTCTTTCAATTTCTTTGTTTTTTTTAATTTGTGTTTCTTTTATTTTAGTTTCATCTATTTTATGCAATCTTTAAATACCATGCTAAATTCAACTATAATTATGTGTAACTAATTTCTTAGTAGCTTACTAATCTCTCCACTAACTAAAACCTAAATCTATGAAGATAAGTTGATTGAACTCTAGGCATGTTAAAAACCCTAGGGTAAGTAAATAATTTGTGAAGATTAGTCATGAATTGAGTTAAACTAGGTTTAGGGTATACTATCTAATAATTATTCTTGGTTTATACTTGGATGCTTTGATGGTTAATATGAAGACTGTTTGTCTTAAACTATACTTTGGTGTTGGCCCAGAGGCCCTTCACTCTAATTTTGATGATGATTAACTCATGTAGTTATTGTTTACTAATAATCTTGTGATATTTAGTTTTAGATATTTGATCAAGATATTAGTAGGTGATTAGCTTCAACAAAACTGTTCTGGAGCTTTCAAATGTTGATTCAAAAGCTCATGCGTCAAGATCGCATCTTGTACTTAGATGGAGTCAACCTCGTTTGGATCGGTTTTGGATCGAGTCGACTTAGAGATGGAGTTCTACAAGAAGACATCGGTTTGTTTAGTCTAAGATTGTGTTTAGATCATTGTAAAGATTAGATAGTGTTGATATGCTCAAGTACACACACACAAGTTTCAATTTGTTTAGTTTTCGGTTTAACCGGTTTTGATTTTTCATATATATGGTTTTCATGAATAGATAGAATCAAAATAAGTTTACATGGTTTAATGTATATTAGATTTGATCTATATACATCTATGCTTCATCTATTTAAAAAAACTTACTTTGATAGTCTATTTCATGAGTTGAAGTTTTGTATTTAGACAAAACTTATTTTTGGATTTCATGTCAAAAATATAGATATAAATCTTTATATGTATATTAGATTCTATCCATATACAATATGCTTCAAAGTTATTTCAATGTCATGTTTTTGTATTTACATGAGTTTGGAGAAAACGGTTTTCCATTTCAAAAATTCAAGTTTTGAAAATACGGTTTTTGATTTAAGGCAAATTTTCAAGAACATAAAAATGGTTCAAATTGTTTAGAATATGTGTTGAATTTTACTCACACATATTTTTATTTCAAAGATCTAATAAGAACTGATTTTGTGAAATTTATGTGATTTTATGGGATTTAATTGAAGTCAAAAACTCAAGTTTTCAATCCCTAAATAGTTTTACCTGGCTGTCTGCCGGTCGACCGCTCTGGTCGACCGAGGTAAAAGTCGGTCGACCGGTCCGATCGACCGACGTGCACAAACGTGCACGCAGCCCAGGCTGGGAGGCTGATCGACCGGTC
The DNA here is from genome assembly GCA_038442645.1 of Agave tequilana. Taxonomy (NCBI): domain Eukaryota; kingdom Viridiplantae; phylum Streptophyta; class Magnoliopsida; order Asparagales; family Asparagaceae; genus Agave; species Agave tequilana. The sequence goes on from JAVJIF010024616.1 coordinate 43,409, forward strand.
GGTCGACCGCCAGAGAGCTTCTGCTCTCTGGAAATGGCGTCGATCGACCTGATTGATATACAATTTTGCATATTTTACCACATCATTCCCATGCATATTGCAAATAAAAAATATAATTTTTAATCATCTTCTCTTTATTTTTTTAGGTCCACATCTAAAATGAGAAAAGGCCCAAAATCTCTTTAATTCGCAAGAATTAAAGGAAATTAATTCAAAGCCCAAAAGAGAGCCCAAAGTTTGAGCCCAGGATCTGGAGAATTCCACGCGCCAGCTCACTCTTTCAGAAACTCCACATGGCTAACAAACTTCTAACAAACTCGCAACAGAAAGCTGTTGCCCAACAACCTAGACTTTGCCGCGTTTTCCAAGAAGATGCCGCATATCTGCGGCAGTTGTGAGGTTGTTGAAGCCCGGATTTCTCTCCAACAACCTGGGCTCTAGATCCTTCTCTCTGAGGCTATAAATACACCACCAGGGCCTGCACGCACGAGTGTGGTGGAGGAGGAGAGTGGAGAGATTAGAGATTAGATGCTTGTATTTTGTAGGATTTCTCTCTAGGATTTTTGTAGTGCTCTAGATCTTCTTTCTCCCTAGAAATTCTGTAAAGAGAGAATTTGTAAGAGAGAGAAAGCTTGTGTATACCAAGGTGTGACAACTTGTGAAGCAAGGATTGATCCATTCTCTTCTCTCTTCTCTTGCATTTTCTAGTTTACTTGCTTTCTTTAATTCTAGCTTTACTTTACTTGCACTTTAATTCATGCTTTGCTTTTCTTTTCTTATGGCTAGTAGCTAACTTTTCTAACATGAACTAGCTAATCACTAACCTTGCTAACTACTAACTCATGGGTGATTGCTATCTTTAATCTTGCAAGTTGTATGGTCTTCTCTTCTCCGATGGGTTACTTTCATTGCTTGGCAAGTTCTTGTTGTAATTCCATATGATTCATGTGTGCCTAATTTAGAGCCTTGTCTTTAGAACAAGTGCCTTGATGGAACATGGAGATGGATCACCAAACATATGCTATTTGTTGTACAACTTCTTTACTTCAATTAATGAATGTTGTCTCTTCTTCCTTAGCATCCCTTGAGTGTCGCTCTTTTGATTCCATTATTGAATGTCTATCTTGTAGGCCAATGACATCTATGAGTCTACAAGACAAGTCCAAGAGTGATCACCCGTCATTCCAGTGGGAAAGTAATTAGACCAACACGCAAGATAAATCTTTGCCAATGAATCAACATGAGGCACGCATTCACCATCACGGAGTTTAGTAAGTTTTTAGCAAGGTAGTAAGGTTAGCTAGTCATGGTTTTCTCCATCTTCAAATCTTTTACAAGTTTTCTTTTCTTTTTAGTGTTAATCCAAAAGCCAATCTTGTTTTGATTTCTTTTCATTTTCCATCATGAACATATCCACCGATTCTTTCATTTCTTTTTCTATGTTTTATTCATTCTTTTAAGACAAAGAAGAATCTTTGTTTTCTTTTCTTCACTACGAACCGTAAAGCTTCCATCATGAGCTCTCCTCGAGGATCGACCGGGTATAGCCCATGCTATAACGGAGATTGGAAAGGATACATTAATCATTTGAAATACATTTGTGGAGTGATCAAGCACTAAGGTTGAGTCTAAACCTTCCCTCTTTTACATAATATCTGTGCATATACTTCACACTATCTTTTCATCATCAATTTTTGGCGCCGTTGCCGGGGAGAGCAACGGTTTTTGTTTTAAAGTGAGAAATTAAACGAATCTTCTTCTCTGTTGCATGTTACAGGTGAAGAAAACAGGAAAATTTGCATTGCAGAAACATATAAGTGGCTCTGGGCCTCTGCTCTCGAAAGCAGAGACTAGTTGCCCTCTGAATTGCCGCAGAATCTGGGCCAAAGCCGCAGTTCTGCGGCAAGGAAGAGTGAACTACTGACAAGTTTTCTGCAGGGTTGCTTGCTCTGCTAAATACAGCTTCTGCAGTACTTAAATTCTTGTATGCTTCACCATATTCCTGCTAATAACCAACAGTAAAAAATTAGTTACAAATTTAAAAATTGATTAGACATTTGCATTCTAGGCACGTGTCTTTTCAATACATTTACTTTTACTGTTGAAGAGTGCTGGAGGCAAGGTACGTGCGCATTGCATATTGACTAGGACTCACTCCTTGTTTGATTTTTATTGCTTTGAGTGAACCTTGTTTGTTTAATCGTACACTTGCACAAAATTGACTTTAAGGGCATACCCAGTAAATAAGATAAGGTGGGGATTTCATCACCCTTTCCTTAGCCCAAAAACTACTATCCCAGCACTCACTAACCCAAGCCTAATTTAATAAAAAAGTAGACGCTGGCCCTAGGGACATCTCGGACTCATTTAGGAGATTATCCTAAGGGGGAAAAGTGTTGGAAATTGACTCTTGTAAAATCAGTGTCTAGGAAAGGGATTGAGGGCCGAAAGCCTGAAGGTTGGTGGTTATTTAATTAAGGAACGTCTTTGACGGAAAACCTCCCAACAACCTTGCCCTGACCTGGCTGATTAGCTTGTGGTCAAAGTCTACACTTAACCTCCCGTGGACGGTCTAATCAGTTAGGAGTCGTCTAGGTCATAGGTCTACCCTAACTTAGGTTAGAATTTTTTTTTCTTTTTTGTTTATTTGTTTGTTTCTTTTTTTGTTTGTATTTCATTGTGTGATATGGCTTATAATAACAATTTTTCCAACTTTAATAATAATCTATATTACACACCGACTTCATTTTCGGATATTACCAACCCGGCATACCATAACTTTGACCAACCTAGTGTGCCGGATTGGTCTTATCCGAATCAATATGACCCATACCCCCATCTAATAACTATAAATTCCATAATAATTTCAACTCTTCACCGAGTCAGTGGGGATTCACTTACCCCGAGCATAATTTCCAACCACCTTGTCCTCCTTCTCCACCTAGTCCACAATATTTTCAAGATACATACTCAATTCCTCCAGTCCAAAATAAAGCACCATCAATTTTGGAAATGAGTATGCGTGAGTCCAAACACAAATCCCAAAATCTGATGGACTCACAATTTCACTATCACTTCTAAGACAACACTTCATCTTTTCATCAAAATAATGAATTCATCAATTATGGAAAGATGCTTGAAGCCATGACTCATGCTCAAAATGCTAGAAATCGTGACATAGATATGATGGTCGAATCTCTACGTTCTCACCGTTTGACCAGATCTGGTGTCACTAGCCACTCTGTTAAAGCCGATGAGTCATGTAGTTTTGGAAATCAAGATTCTATTTCAGCACGTTCATCTGAACTTGTCCAAACATCAAATCTCATTAACATTTTGGCAAGTTTTCCTTTTCCTGAAATAGAACTTGAAAATGAATATGATCTTGAACCCCAACTTAGTGATTCAATTCTTCTTCCTGATTCAATAATGACTCCGGTATCTTTACCTGACTTCTATCTTTTCCCGGAGTCGACATTGGATCCTGCCCATATTCATAATGAAGTTGAATCACCCATCTTTGAGGATCATATTGAACTTGACCAATTATACACTTATGTAGATACTATTGACAAATTGGCAAGTTTTCCATTTTTTGATATTGAACTCAATGAGATATGTGACCTAGATTCTCACAATCTCTTTACTTCTGAAGACCGATTCGCTGACAAGATCATGTGTCTAGATGAGTCAACTCGGGGTCAGTTAACTGATTGCACATTTCCGGATGTTGACCTTAGTTTTGAAGAATTGTATGGCGATGAGTTAGAATTCCTTCATATTGGAAGTAAAGAGATATCACCCATATTAGGTCACATTTCATTGTTGGAAAATACATGTGGACTGGAGTTTCAACTTCTTGACTTGGACCCAATTCCTGAACTCATTTCGACTCCTGAACCTTTACTTGACTTAAGTCACCTTCCTGAGTCGGTATTAGTTCCTGTCCTTCCTGAGTCCAAGTCAACCGTTCTATCATTTCATACTCCATTCTGGGACAAGGTGGTTGACAAATTTGACTCCGAAATTAATTATGGAAAATGGAAATTAGATGGGGTTAAATACTTAATAAAAATCCTTCATAGATTTATCTTTTTAATGGGTTATATTCATGATATTTCTGGTGGGTTCCTCAAAACCCAAAGCAAAGTTGATTGGGCCACGTTTCGTGGACCAATCAGACCGCCACCGGAACCACCACCTTGAGGTAATTTTTTTTTCTTCCCTTTCTATTTGTTTCATGCATACATATATCACGATGCATTGAGGACAATGCATGAGATAAGTGTGGGGGAGGGTTTACTAACTTAAAGTTTTTAGATTTTCTTTCTTTTACACTTCTTTTAGAAATCTTCCCTTTTGTATAGAAATTTTCTCTTTCTTTAAAAACTTTTTGAAATAAGTGACAAAGTTTTGATCTATTTTTAAGAAAATTAAGATGATCTTAGAAATTAAGGAAGCCTTAATTATGACATCTTAAACCTAGTTGAAATAATAGATCTTGTTTAAAATTATAGGCTAAGTAAGATAAATTGGAGAGATATTTTTATCTTGAATTTTTTGCCTTAGATAGTATGCACTTCACACTTACACATTTTTGGGATGGAAACAAAGACCAAAAAGCCATAAAAATATAAAAAAAAGAAAAAAGAAAAAAAAGAAAAAATATATAATAAAACATCACTTATTAAGCTGGATAATTGTGCCTCAAGAAGCATGGTTATTCACGCCTAACGGTGATTAAAAGAATAATCCCCTTAGTTTTGTGGCCTTTTTCACTCGAGTCCTTAAACCCGTAAACCCGAGGGATGTTTTCTCATCTGGTGCCCTAAGACCTACTGGTTTGGGAGTCATCGGTTATAGGCTCGTTACATGGGTGAACTAGAAAGCCTAAACTAAGGGAAAAAAAAAATAGCCTGGTCGACCGGCAGAGAGCTCTGCTCTATGTTTCTAGTGTCCGGTCGACCGGCCGGTCGACCGGCCGGTCGACCGATAGCTCAACAGTCATAAATATGACCGTTGGCTGGTCGACTGCCCGGTCGACCGGAAGGGCAGTTTTGCCCTTTGCCAGACTGCCAACGGGCAGAATTTATTGGGGCAATAAATACCCATCATTTGAGCTAGTTTTACACAAGAATTTCAAGAGTAAAAATCTTCATCTTCTTAAGTATTTTAGCTACAAGTTTTAAAAAAGATTTTGGTTTTAAAAGATCAATCTTCATTTGTTTTAAAGTATTAGAAAAATCAAAGAAAAATAGAGTATTTGGGAATTGGTTTTTGATCTTTATTTCAACATCTATCTTGTGATTTTCCCAAGTGTTTTTATTTGTTGTTTTCATTTTCAAACACTTTATTTTCTCACACTTGAGCTTATCATATCTATCCTATCTATTAGGATCTTATTTTGTGAGAAAGAATTAGTTTGTGGTCTTTGTGATCACCTAGACTTGAAAACCTCTTTTATTTGAGATTGTGAGTATCCCTCTTGTGTAGAGGTGATTGTGGAGGTTGTGATTGATATCCCTCTAAGTGTAGAAGCGATTATTGAGTTGTGACTTTAAGCCTAATCCCTCTAGTGAGAGGTTGATTGTTGTTTGGCTAAGTACCCATCCCTCTAAGTGTAAAGGTGATTTGTGTTGTGCCTTGCCTCTAGTGAGAGGTTGTATTTGTTGAGATAGGAGTTGTGTACTCTCAAGTTGTATTTTTCCGAAATCCTCAGTGGAGGTTCCTTGTGTGAGAAGTCCTGTGTGGACGATATAGTGAAAATCCTTCTGTGTGAAGGTGGGGACGTAGAGCTGGGTGCTCGAACATCAAAACATATCTTTGTGTTTGCGTTTGATCCATTTTCTCTAACTCTCTCTCTCTTACATTGTGCATTGTTCATATTGTTCATATTATATACATGCTTGGTTTGATTGTGTGCCCATACTTGTGTTTAACCAAGAGATCTTCATATAGCACCTCAACTCTTATTTAGAGGATTTTAGAGGAGATAGTTCAGAGCCCTTCACCGAGAATTCGGCTATACTCTTTGGTTACACTTAGTGTGTTGCATTTAGTTTTTAATTCTGCATTATTTGTCATTAGATTAGCCATACAACTATTCACCCTCTCTAGATGTACTTTCATTTGGGACTTTGATAAACCAATGCTTAGTTTTATCTAGTGTATTGCCAACATAGTTTAATCACTTTCTTACTTTTCTTTCCTGGATTTGAAGCAATAATCTAGGGTTAATCTTTATAGGTTCAACATGATATTTATTCTTGATAGACTAGTGTTTGGTTGTGATAGATGATTAGTTGGCTATGCTTATTATTTCTATTTAAATCTTTTTCTTACAATCAATATATCTTTTTCCAAGCTAACTTTAGAGAAAATCGTTTCGAAAAGCTTCCATCGCATCCTTCCCTATGATCGACTCGTCTAGCCCTTGCTACACGGTTATATTGAGACAAGGCTAAGATTTTCTAAACTCTTTCCTTATTATTTTTCTGTTTCAATCAAAATTTTGGCGTCGTTTCTGGGGAGGAAACATCACGATATTCTCAAAAACTAATTCTTCTTTTTCTTTCTATTTGTAGGATCAGAGAACAGGAATTATAACTGCAGCTAAGGACATATAGCAACTCTGTGCTTTTACCCTAGAAGGCAAAGCAACACAGGCTACTATCTAGCCGCGCAAACGCGGCAATAACCGCGTTTTCGCGGCTATAGTAGGGAACTACTGAGTGAAATTTTGTAGGTTACTGCAAATTGCAGCATTCTGTTTACTGCTTTGATTATTTTTCTCTGTGATCACCCTGCATACTGCTAACTAATTAACAGTGACCTATTAGTTGATTAATAAAAAAAATTAGACTCTTGCATCATAGGCATGTGTCTATTTAAATTTTCTTAATTTCTGTTGAAGAGTGCTGGCGACAAGGTACGTTCGCATTGCATACAGACTAAGAAGCACCTTTAGCTGATTGACTGCTTTTGAGTGAATACTTGTCCTATTTTCTTTATAAAATGCAGGCCCATTGCTAAAGGATAAGAAAGAGAAAAGAGCCCAAAAGTCCATCAAATTCTGATTTAATTCAGAATTAATTCAAATCAGGAAATCAGGACAGATCATGGCAAATAAGAGAAGTTGAAAACCGGTTAAAATGAATCTTCCCAAATCAAGTGGTTAAAGTCAAAAATCAAAGGCTATTTTGTCAAATCTTGGAGCTGAAATGGGAAAACCAGCAGAAGATAAAGAGGAATCGTGAAGCAAGAGAGAGCCTCCAACCAGGTGTGGCAACCTGGCCACACCATGGCTGCGACAACGCGGCCAAAGCTGCGTTTTCGCGGCTTGGTTGGTTCTGTTGGGGGAGCATTTGCTCCCCCTATCTTCGTACGCCCTCCCCCATTTGGTTTTTCCTATAAATACTGTATGTTTCAGAGAAAAAGGGACCAAAAATTAGTATTAGTTTTTCTCTTTATTTTAAGATTTAGGTTATTTGTTAGATAGTATAGAGAAGTTGTATCTCTGTTTTCTAATTTGTAGTTCAGTTCAAATACCAGTGAGAGAGAGGAATAGAGTGATTGTAATCTGAAGATTGAAGTGACATCAATAAATGATCAAGCTATCTCTTCTTCACTCTAATTCACGGGTATGTCTTGCTTTATTTACGTGTCTTGTTTTTCATCTTCCTTGAGTAGCTAAACTTTTTTTCTGGGCTCACTATCGTCCCTCTCTTCGATCCCTCTTGTTTTTGAATGGCTTTGATGTAAAGACCCAACGGAATCATATGCATGCCTTAAACTAAGCCTTTCTTCTTTGAAAGTGTTCTTGAAGGCACATGAGGGTGGGTTTGAATTTCTAAACTTCTACTTCTTTTAAAACATCATTTGAAATTGTTTTTATTTTGTACTTGAAAGACTTGACGATTTAACATTCAATTCAAGATGATTTCTTAAAAAAAGGTTAACTTTTCCAAACAATCTTATTTGTTTTGCTTAAAACTTTCTAAACTCAAGCTTAAGTTTTTGCCAATGATCAAGTTGAGACACTAAGAATTTCAAGAGAAGAACACATTGTTGAGTAGTGAGATAATGAGCCCAGATCTTCTTCTTATATTAAAAATAACAAGTCACTCTTCAAGCCTTTTAAAAAATCGCCTTTTCTAAAGCCTTCTCTAAGTTTGCAATTTTTCTTTTAATCATTTTCTTACTCTCCATTCTCCTTTTCAATATATAAAAAAAAGAAAACACTAACTCCATTCTTTATTACTTAACAAAAATACCGAAAAGCTTCTATCGCATTCTTCCTCATGGACACGACCCGTTAGGCCAAAGCTACACGGTAATTCTTATCACTTTCATTTTACAATCAATTTTTGGCGCCGTTGCCGAGGAGGAAACGGTGTAATTGTTTTCTAACAAGTTTAGTGTCTTATTCAGGGACGTCAAGATTCAGATTTAGCACTCAAGCTTTGCAGGACAAGACTTGCTATTTTGTGCCCCTACTCTTGAAAGTAGGAAACAGAATTTTAAGAAATTACAGCGCAAGTTTGAAAATTTGTGGACTACTAAAAAAACTCTTATTTGCAGGACATACCGCTTTGAAATAATAAAGTTTTTGTGTATTATTCTTACTATATTTGATATTCACACTCCCTATTTTTAATCCAATAGTAATCTGAGTGATTGTTAATTGTCTAAAAAACGTTTAGACTTGCATTCTAGGCATTTGTCTAATTACGTTTCTTTTACAATTACTGTTGAAGATAGCTGGACAAGGTACGTATGCATAGCATATAGTTAGGAAATATTCTTGGGTGATATTTGCTTGTGAATGTTACTTTTCTATATCTTACACACTCTGCACAATCAATTCTAAAGGCAAAACCCAAATCAGGATAAGGTGGGGAAGTCATTACCCTTTCTTAGCCCACAAACCATCTCCAAGTAGGCAAAACTAAGCCTAAGTAAATCTGATAGACATTGGCCTTAGGGACATCTCGAACTCACTAGGAGATTATCCTAAGGGGGAAGGTATTAGAATTTGACTCCTGCCGAATCAGTGTCTAGGAAAGGGATTGAGGGGCGAAACCCCGAAGGCTAGTGGTTTGGCTTAATTAGGCCCGTCGCTTTTGCGCAGATACCTCCCACCAATCTTGCCCTAACCTGGCTGATTAGTTTGTGATCAAAGTCTGCATTATACCTCCTATGGACAATCAACCAGTTAGGAGTTGTCTAGGTTAAGGCTACCTTAGACTAGGCGTGGTTGTTTTCTCTTGTTGACTATTAGTGAACTTGTTTGTGATTTTGTTTGTTTATGAAAGTGTGGTCAAGAGACCCTAATTCATCTAGGTTGACTAGAAACACATCACCACCCAAGTTTGAACCAAGACCAGATCCGGTTATGGCTCAACCGACATCTTTGCAGGATAGGTTCTATCCCATTAGAACATTACTTCCGTCTTGCATCCAACTTTCATCGGTTGGTGAATACAATTTTGAGCTTAAGCCTCAGTTCATTAACACACTCCCCAAGTTTCATTGCTTAGAGTCTGAAGATACTTATTTCTTCATAAGAGAATTTTAAGAAAGTATGTCTAATGATGAAAATCTCACACCTTGTAGATGACGCTATTAGGTTGAGATTTGTCCCTTTCGCTCTTAAGGACTTAGCCAAGAAATGGCTTTACAGCTTAGCGGCTGGCTCTATCACATCTTGGGATGTTTTCATCAAGGTCTTCTTGAAGAAATTCTATCTAATTCACAGGATCGCTCTCGTTAGGAAAACATCACGCAGTTTAAGTAAGAACCTAGTGAACCGTTTTGGAGGTATTCTGAACGCTTCAAAGACCTCCTTATCTAATGTCCTCATCCTACAATAGAGAAATGATGACAATGCCAAATTCTTTATGACGATTTAGACTATTTTACTAAGACCCTCTTAGAAAGCATGTGCCAAGGGAGATTCTTGCAGAAGGATGAGAATGAAGGATGGGATTTATATGAGAATCTAGCTGAAAAGACCATCCAGTAGGAACCAACTAGCGAAAACTCGAGGAATTCAAACTCCATCTCTTCAAAAGGAGGTCTCCATTCAATTGAATCATTCATAGCTAACGAGGCTAAGTTAGCTAACCTAGCGAGAAGACTGGAAGCTTAGAAACTAAGTAACCAAGTCTAGTCAATCAAGTCAGCCTATACCAATTCCACCTCCGGGCTGTACTTACTGTCAAGCCATGAATCATGTGTTTGAGGAGTGTCCTGTGTTTCAAGCTCAACACTTTCTAGAACCGATGAATGCGGCCTTTTCGGCCGAACAATAATCCTTATGCACCAACGTAAAATTCTGGCTAGAGAAATCACCCGAATTTCTCATGGAGCTAAAATAGAAATGACCACTCACGGTCAAATCATGCAAGCCACTTCCATCATGCCAATAATTCTTCCAATCATCAACCCAACTTTTTCAATTCTGATCATAATTTTCCCAACCATCCACCTAACTTTTCAAACTATCAACAAAACTTTCCCAACTAAGCTCCACAATCTTCCTTCCATAATCCTTAACTAGAAAGGAGAATGACTGACTTAGAGAGAAACATGAAAAGATACATGATGAACTAAGATTCTCTCATGCAAACTATATAGAGGTTAGAGGTTCAAATGAGCCAATTAGCCACTCCATAGAATGAGAGACAAAAGAGTACCTTGCCTAGTCAACCAATAATGAATCCTAGCAATTCTCAATAAGCTCATTTGGCTGAGGATCAATCATTGAATCGATGTAATGTTGTTCATACATTGAGGTCGGGAAAGAAAGTTGATAATTAAGTGTCAACGCCATCTAATTCCATTCAGCACAATCACAATCAAGCATCCATCTCATCTAATCCCAATCCTTCCAAATCTGACGAATCTGAAATAGATAAGTCAACTAATCAGGTGCACCAGCCTATATTATCATTATCTAATAGGCTAAAAACAAGCAAAATCACACATGGATAAGATAATTGAGATCTTCAATCAAGTGAAGATAAATGTGCCACTTCTTGATGCTATCCAACAAGTTCCATCCTATACTAAGTTCCTTAAGGACATGTGCACCAAGAAGAGAAAGACTAATGTACCCAAAAGGTCTTCTTAGCCACTAACATTAGTGAGCTACTGTCGGGTCCGATCCCTGTCAAGTACAAGGATCCAGGTTGTCCCACCATTGCCTACACCATAGGACAAGCCGAGATTAGTCGTGCACTTTTTGACTTGGGGCCAAGTATCAACTTGCTTCCATTCTCAGTTTATCAACAATTCGTGTTGGGCGATCTTAGTCCAACTCGAGTCACTATCCAACTGGCTGATCGTTCAGTGAAAGTTCCAAATGGGGAAATTAATGATGTCCTTATCTAGGCCGGGAGTTTATTTACCCCGTTGATTTCATAGTTCTAGAGACATAACATGTGTCTAATCCTAGGGCTAAAACTCCTATTATCCTAGGGCGACATTCCTTACTACTGTTAATGCCATTATCAATTGTAGGAATGGGTCCATGAGGTTAACTTTGGGGATATGACTAGATAAGTCAATGTTATCAACCTAGGAAAATAACCCCGTGATGTTGAGGACCAAACATTTGAAGTCAACCTCGTTGAGAACTTAACAAGTGAACACAGGGAAGAATTGGAACTAGAAACTGAGTGTGACTTAGGGTTAGAGTCTGATGACTTTAATCTTCATCAGGTTGTTGAGTCTACTGTGAATTGGGCCTCAAACCTTATTTCATCAAATATGAAGCCAACAAATTTGACTCATCCTTCTAGTGAGCCTTCCTCTTCCTTAGAATTGAAAGCCTTACCTACGCTCTCAAGTACGTCTATCTAGGTGAACAAGAGACCTTTCCTTTCATCATTGCCTCCCATTTAAATGACGGACAAGAAGAAGATCTTAAAGCAATTCTAAGAAACATAGAAAAATCATTGGTTGGACTATGACTGATATAAAGGGATTGAGTCTAACCATAATTCAACATCTCATTCATCTCACTGAAGATGTAACACCTAAAAGAGACTCGCAGCGTAGATTAAATCCTATAATGCAAGAGGTTGTTCATGCTGAAATTGTGAAACTCTTAGACAATGGGATAATCTATCCTATTTTTGATAGCCAATGGGTCAGTCTTGTCCACGCAGTTTCAAAGAAATCTGGTTTTCACCGTAGTGGAAAATGAGAACAAAGAGTTGGTCCAAACTCGACTTCCCATGAAGATTCGAGTTTGCATTGACTATAGGAAGCTTAATGCTACAACTCGTAAGGACCATTTTTCACTTTCCTTTATTGATCAAATGCTTAAACGTTTGACGGGCCACGAGTATTACTGCTTCTTGGACGGTTAGTCGGGTATAATTAGATTCCTATTGCTCCTGAGGACCAAGAAAAGATTACGTTCACATATCCATTTGGGACATTTGCTTATCATCAAATGCCTTTCGACTTGTGCAATGTCCCAGCAACGTTTCAACGTTGCATGTTGAGTCTTTTTTCTGATATGGTAGAACGATTCTTAGAAATCTTCATGGATGATTTCTCCATCTATGGAGATTCGTTCACTCAATGTCTCCACCAATTATAACTTGTCCCAATGTTGTGCTGAGAAAAATCTGACACTGAACTGGGCGAAATGCAACTTCATGGTAAGACATTGACTTGTCTTGGGTCATGAAATCTCCAAGAAAGGAATTGAAGTGGATAGAGCTAAGATTGAGGTTATTGCTAAGCTTTCCATGCCTAAATGCGTGAAGAATATTCGATCCTTCTTAGGTCACGCCAATTTTTACCGGAGATTTATCAGGGATTTTAACAAGATTTCTAGACCCTTGACTAATCTGTTAGCTAAGGACGTTATCTTCACTTTCGATGCTGATTATATGAATTCTTGGGAGAAGCTTAAGAGAGAGCTTATTTCTGCACCAAATCATATCTGCACCGGATTGGTCTAATCCATTCGAAATCATGTGCAACGCTTCTGATTTTGCGATAGGCGCTGTCCTAGGACAGCGCACTGATAACAAGCAGCACGTGATTTACTAGTCTAGTAGGACTCTCAAAGATGCTCAATTGAACTATACTACTACTGAGAAGGAATTCGTGGCAGTAGTGTTTGCCTTAGAGAAATTTCGTCCCTACCTACTAGGGTCTAAAACTACCATTTTCACCGATCATTCTGCGCTTAGGTACCTCATGATGAAGAAGGATGCCAAGGCCCGACTCATTCGTTGGATCCTCCTTCTTCAGAATTCGATCTCGAGATTCGAGACAAGAAAGGCGTAAAAAATATCGTTGCTGACCATCTCTAACAAATCTCAAATACTCCATGCAACGAATTGCCCATAAATGAGGATTTTCCTAATGAAAATCTCTTAGCTATCTTTAGGGAACCTTGGTTTGCTGATATAGTGAATTACTTAGTCACAAATCAAACTCCGTCTCATTGGTCCAAAAATGATATATACCGGTCTTATCTCAAGTCTAGTATTTCTTTTGGGAGGAACCATATCTTTTTAAGTACTGTTCTGACCAAATTAATAGGAGATGCATTCCCGATGAAGAGGTTAAGAGTGTTTTATCCTTTTATCATGAACTTGCATGTGGTGGCCACTTTGGTCCCCTCAAGACTGCTGAAAAAGTTCTACAAAGTGGGTTCTATTGTCCCACTTTGTTCAAAGATGCTTATGAATTTTGCAAGATGTACCCTACATGCCAGATGGTGGATAGGATCTCAAAACGAGATATGATGCCCCTCAACCCAATTCTAGAAATAGAACTCTTTGATGTTTGGGCATCGACTTTATGGTCCATTTCCTAACTCATTTGAAAACCAATACATATTGGATGTTGTGGACTATGTGTCCAAGAGGGCAGAAGCCATTCTTAGTAGAACTAATGCTAACAAAGTTGTCATAAAATTCTTAAAAGAGAACATTTTCTGACGCTTTGGAACCCTCGTGCTATCATCAGTGATAATAGTACTCACTTTTGTAATAGATCCTTTGAAGCTCTTATGCGAAAGTATGCCATAACTTACAAGTTGTCCACACCTTATCATCCTCAAACCAGTGGGCAGGTTGAGGTCTCTAATAGACAAATCAAGCTAATTTTAGAGAAGACTATGAACCAAAATTGAAAAGATTGGTCCACCAAACTTGTAGATGCCCTATAGGCCTACAGGACCGCTATCAAGACGATTCTATGGATGTCTCCTTATAGGTTAGTCTTTGGGAAGGCTTTCCACCTACCCGTTGAGTTAGAGCACCGGGCCTTATGGCTATCAAGCAGCTAAATTTCGACTTGATTAAGGCCGGTGACCTTCAAAATTACAAGTTTCCAAATAGAGGAGTTGAGAAATGAGGCTTATGAAAATGCTAAGATCACTAAAGATAGAGTTAAGATTTTTCATGATAAACACATCATAAGAAAAACTTTTGTCCCTAGACAAAAAGTCTTACTCTATAATCCTAGGCTTCATCTCTTCCAGGAAAATTAAAATCAAGATGGACTGGGTCATTCGTTGTAAAAATCGTGTTTCTATATGGTGCTGTAGAGATCAGTGACACTAAGAATGGAAATGACTTTAAGGTAAATGGTCAACGCGTTAAATCTTTCTTTGAATCAGTGCCGTTAAATGAATCGACTATGGGTCTTTTCGACCCAGTATATCGGTAACTTTCCTCTTTTACATTTTATTTCATGCATCTAAACATTTCTTTCATACATTGGGGACAATGCATGAGATAATTGTGTGGGAGGGCTCTAACATGACTAAAAAAAAGAAGAAACAAATATATATATATATATATAAAGAATATATATATAAAAAAAGAAAAAATAAAAAAATAAAAAAATTTTGAAAGGTAAGAACAATATTTTGATATATTTTTTATAAAAAATTAAGTCAATTTTAAGGAATAGGAAAAATCATAATTAGGATTTCTTATACTTGGTCAAAAATAAGATGACTTGTTTGATTTTCAGGGTTAGGAAGAAAATTGATGGAAGTAATGTAGTCTTGATCTTTACCTTGAAGAAATAGGCACACCTTACACAATTACATACTTAGGGTTCAAAAACAAAGACTCTTATGCCTTATAAAAAAAGAAGAAAAAATATATATACGTATATCTATGAAAAATAAACAAATCTAATTATTGATTAGTTAGGTACTTTGGCCTAAGAAAGCCTTGGTATTTATGTAAAGAAATTTTGATAAGTTTGAATATATATATATATATATATATATATATATATAATATATATATATATTATATATATTATCTCCTTTGATTAAACTGGGTATTTGTGTCTCATGAAGCATAAGTATTCAACGCCTAAAAGGGGTACATTTTATAAATAAAAATCCTTGGTTTCGTGGCCTTGTCTGCTCAAGTGTTTAAGTCCTTAGGAGTGTTTTCTCACCTGGTGCCCTAAGACTGTACAGTTTGGGTGTCACCGACTAAAGGCTCGTTATATGGGTAGATTAGAAAGCCTAAGGGAATTGAGGAATAAATACCCCAATAATAATATAAATAAGGCATAGGAGTTAATGTTAAAAAACTCTTAGTCAAACTTCACGGTCACGATGGTGCATATGACTCAGGGTAAAGTAATAGACTAGATGAGAAATACAATTTGACTCCTTACTTTGATTGATGACATGTTTCTGAATAGAGACTAAGTTTAGGAATGAAAAGTTTTTATATTCTATAACTTATAGATTACTTGAACTCTTACAAATATACTTCAAATATTTTCTCTTTTAAAAACTTTTCAAAAATACTAACATTTTTTCTGTTTTCTTTATGGATTTTGTGGGTGCAATCCACTGAAAACCCTCACAAGACAAAACTCGTCCTCTAGGGGTAACCTAGAGGTTTAACGGCTTGTTGCACATGCTCAGTGCAATCTAGTGACCTGCAAAAGTGATCTAATAATTGATTAGGATTAGTTTTGATGTTTTGCTCGAGGGCGAGCAAAAGATAAGTGTGGGGGTATGATCGGTCACATATATTGTATATATTTGTCACATTACCATGTTTATTATCTAAATAAATCATATTAATAAGTCCTATTTTTCTTTATAAAATGCAGCCCCATTGCTAAAGGAAAAGAAAGAGAAACGAGCCAAAAAGCCCATCAAATTCTGATTTAATTCAGAATTAATTCAAATCAGGGAATCAGGGTAGATCATGGCAAATCAGAAAGGTTGAAAACTAGTTAAAATGAACCTTCCCAGATCAAGTGGTTAAAACCAAAGATCAAAAGTTTTTTCGTCAAATTCTGGAGCTGAAACGGGAAAACCAGCAGGAGATAAAGTGGAATCACAAAGCGAGGGAGAGCCTCCAACCAGGTGTGGCCACCTGGCTACACCATGGTCGCGTTTCCGCGGCTTGGTTGGTTCTGTTGGGGGAGCATTTGCTCCCCCTATCTTCATACGCCCTCCCCCGTTTGGTTTTTTGCCAATAAATACTATATTTTTCAGAGAAAAAGGGATTGTAAATTAGTTTTAGTTTTTCTCTTTGTTTTTATGGTTTAGGTTCTCTGTTAGATAGTATAGAGAAGTTGTATCTTTGTTTTCTAATTTGTAATTCAGTTCAAATACAAATGAGAGAGAGTAATAGAGTGATTGTAATCTTAAGATTGAAGTGACATCAATAAAGGAGCTATCTCTTCTTCACTCCAATTCACAGATATATCTTGCTTTATTTACGTGTCTTATTTTTCATCTTCCATTAGTAGCTAAACTTGTTTTCTGGGCTCACTATTGTCCCTCTCTTCGATCCTCTTATTTTTGAATGGCTTTGTGTGAAGACCAAACGGAGTCATATGCATGCCTTAAACTAAGCCTTTCTTCTTTGAAAGTGTTCTTGAAGGAAAATGAGGATGGGTTTGAATTTCTAAACTTCTACTTCTTTTAAAACATCACTTGAACTTGTTTTTTTTCATACTTAAAAGACTTGATGATTTAACATTCAATTCAAGATGATTTCTTAAGAAAAAGAGTGAACTTTTCCAAACAATCTTATTTGCTTTGCTTAAAACTTTGTAAACTCAAGCTTAAGTTTTTGCCTATGATCAAGTTGAGGCACTAAGAATTTCAAGAGAACACACATGTTGAGTAGTGAGATAGTGAGCCCAGATCTTCTTCTTATATTAAAACAACAAGTCACTCTTCAAGCTTTTTAAAAAATCACCTTTTCCAAAGCCTTCTCTAAGTTTGCAATTTTCTTTTAATCATTTCCTTACTCTCCATTCTCTTTTTCAATATTAAAAAGAAAAGAAAAATACCAACTCCATTCTTTGTTACTTAACAAAAACACTGAAAAGCTTCTATCGCATTCCTCCTCGTGGACACGACCTGTTAGCTCAAAGCTATACGGTAATTCTCATCACTTTCATTTTTCAATCATGGTTTCTTCATATTCTATTAAGGCTAAATAAAAGGTATGAGTTATTTTCCTTGTCCCTCCCAATCTTAGTCAAACCAATATTTCTTTTTATTTAGGCTAAAATAAAGATTCTTTAATAAGGTTCCCTTAATTCTTTACAACCTTTTGGCATTTTTACAAAGAGTATAAAAATTCTTTTTTCGTTCAGGAGGTTCTTTTTTAATAAAAGGAAAAGATAGAACGTTAGCACCCTCCCACACCTATCTAATGCATATCCTCAGTGCTAGTCATGTAAATGCAAATGCAATAAATAGAGAGAAGAAAAGATATCACCGTCTCCGTCGACTTGGGCCGGCCAAGTGCAAATAGTCTAAGGGGGAGGGAGAAGAGAGTAAAGATAGGGGTAGAAAAAGAAATTTCCAAAAAGGGTATTTACAAGTATATAAGGGGTGACCATATAAATAATAAGTATAAAGAACCCCTAAATTTTTTTTTTATTTACACTTTTTTTTGTTGGTGTGTGGTGAAATCACCTAAAGGGGGGTGAATAGATGATAATGCTAATCTAGTGAACTTAATGCAGAATTTTAAAAAAATTGCAATTACAGACAAGCAAGTAATTTAAGCAAAGAATATAATGCAAGAGATAAGAGCAAGTAAACCAACGCAAACACTGAGAATTTTTCCGAGGTTCGAGCACCCAGCTCTACATCCCCGCCTTCACCCAGAAGGATTTCTAACCACTATAACTTCACAAAGAGTTACATTCACACCGGAGTACCCAACTCCACAATCTTAAGTACAAGTTCTCTCTTGGTGATCAAAAGACACAAACTATCTTTTGCAAAAGCCTCTTTCCTTACAAGAACCCTGTAGAATAATGGTTAGAATTGAAGCTCAAATATTGTAAGTGAAAAAAGAAAATGAAATTCAGAGAGTTTAGAAAATAAAACTTCAGCGATGAGAGATTCTTCAGCACAAAAACCAAGGACCAAACTCTTTTGAAAGCCTTTGAAAACTTTGAATATTTTTGCCAATGCTTATTGTGAAAACCTCTACCCTAATGACCCATTTATATAGGATTGAGGAAGAGTAAATATAGAAAAGTTTTACCTGAATATAAGAGGAAGAAATTGACCCTCTAATACAGCTAACCACGTTTTATTTAACAAACACATTTTGAAAACATGTTAAAAATCAGCCTCCAAAAAATTAGCCATTACTGCCAATCTAGCAGATTGGTCAAGTTTGAGCACATTTTTCAGGCTGCAAACGTCCGAATTCAAATAAGGTATATTAGGAATAATTTGTATATCTTTAAGTCTTCTTTTTAATGCAACTAAAATCAACTCAATATCAATTTGGATGAGAAATTTATTAATAAAATACTGACAGGTGTCAAAACAGAAACTGTAAGTTGTTTTTAGAACAAGAACAGAGTTCAACCAAATATTTGACATCTTTAAAATTTGAATCTGAAAATGATTATTAAATAAGAAATTTAGATCTGAAAGTTATATTTGAAATGCAAGTTGAATCATATTATTTGAATATAAGAATAAAAAGTTATGATAAGAAAAGTAAAAAGGTGTCAAGCAAATCAGCAGAACTAAAACTGTTCAAATCCAAAACCCGATATATATACGTGAAATCCAAAACCGATTCAATCAAAAACAAACGTATTGAATTTATGTGTGTATAATTGAGCTTCAACCTATCCACTATTCTATAACAAAACTATAAAACTAAAAACAAAACTAATGAAGTCTCTTGAGCCAAACTGAAGTCTTGAGCCATGCAATGTCATGCTAGATCTTTTCTTCTATGAACATTCCTTCTTGCCATTTGCCTTATTTGCTCCATGAACCTAGAAAGTCTTGCAAAAGCTAAACAATGGCCTTCAAAATATTACTAACCTGAAACTCATCTTGAACAAACTTATTAGTACCAATATAGCTCTTAAGTGTTTTGTTATCATCAAAACTCTAAACAAATGGAGAGTGTAACCTTTTGGGCCAACAGTCTCCCCTTTTTGATGATGACAAAACAAATAGGCTATATTATCAAGATATAAAGGGATATAAAAAACTCCCTCAAATGATACTCTATTTTATCAAGTATAAAACATGAAAGCTTATACATATATGAATATGTATAAAACATGAAACCTACATATACATATATGAGATAAACATGTACAAAATATGAACATGTACAAAATGAAACCAAAACATGAAATTACCAATACTTCTCCCCCTTTTTATCATACATCAAAAAGGGATAGGAAACAACCAATAAATAATGACAATGCATAGATATGCATGAAACAAGCTTTTAATACTAAAATAAATCTTTACATGAACATGTTCTGAAATAATGCTCTTGATACCAATAAAAAATCAAACTAACCAAAATATATTCTTGTATAAATATGCATATAAACTTAAATACTTCTCCCCCTTTTTGTCAATCATCAACAAAGGGGTCCAAGTAAGCAATAAACATATTCTTCCAAAAAAATAATCAATATAAGTGAATCATGATACCAATTGAAAGATAATCAATATATAAAAATTCTTGTTATTAATAAAACAAAAAACAATAAGCGAAGTATAAAAACAACAAAATACTTCTCCCCCTTTTTGTAAATAAACAATTAAAATCATGCATCTTAATACCAATAGAAGTAAACAAATAAGCATCTTGATACCAATTGTAAATTTTTTCATATGATACCAAATTAAAATCCATATTAATTTTCTTTAAATCATTTTTCATCATAAAGTATGGGAGTAGAAAACAAAGGTAAACCAAAATCAATTGAGAGATAAAATGCAAATTTTCTCCCCCTTTATGAAATACCAATTAAAATGATGCATAAGCTTGTATTAGGATACCAATTGAAAACTAATCAATTTAAATATGATATTCATTAAAAATCAAGTTTGGCAAAACTAAAATTTGTGATATTATTGAGTATAAATTAAACATATATGAGTATACAAAAAGAATGTCAATATTGATACTAATTGAAACGATCCAATGATACCAATTGAACAATAATAAGATCAAGTGTATACCTCATATAACCTACCACCCATTTCATGCACATGTTTTAAAATGATTTTCAATAATAACATACAAGGCATGGTCGCCCAACCAAACCGCCCTTAGATGGTAGGGTTTTCAAAAATAGGTTTGAAACATAAAGTATGTTTGAAAAATTCTACCAAAATGAAGAATATAGCAACTAATTAAATGGAAAAACTTGTAAACTAGTACGAAATCCTTTAAGCAAGGAATAAAACAAACTTGTTTTCTATGAAACACATGTAAATCACATGGCCTAAAAAACACTCAAAATCTATATAGCACATATCATACTCATGAAAACAAAATCATGAGAAACCATCAAATAAGGAGAGTGTACAAGTGTAATGTGAAACACACTATCATGAAAACATGCACTTAAGCTCAATTAAGGTATTCCTTTAAACATGAAAATATGAGACTCATCAAAACTAAATTTTCATTAAACCTAATTCATACTTCAAGGCATATGTATGTTTTGACAAAACAAGAAGTATACGTACATATCTCTAAACAAAATTTAAGTCCATAATAACGATTTGCATGAAAAGCAAATGACTCAAAGGGTATACATGTATATCTTAAAGTTTGGCAAAATAGTCGTATACATGAAGTTAAAACACAAGATCATAAAACATCCAAAATAGGGAATACAAGTTAGAATGCATGAATCATAAAACTAGATTATACTAGCACATCTAATGGGTACAAAAGAGCATTCAAGCACAAACATATAATGATCTATCTGTGGCCATAATATGTACTAGCATATTCCTAGTTTTAATGAAAACTAATATCTAAACAATTAATCAAATCATGTAGCATAAAATGGGACATAAATCATCATTACAAACATAAAACATCATTATGTAAAACCACATGCTATTAGAACTATGAA